>MBAC02009482.1:0-15753 GCA_001712635.2 Nothophytophthora sp. Chile5
CCGTTTCGAAAGTCAAGTAACTTATATCAAACTTGGATGAACCAAAAGCAGTGCAAAAAGCGGCCATTTTGGAGCCTCCAAATGGCCTCCCTCGCTTTACAGACGATGTTACTTATACAAATCACCATCAGTCGATAGAAATGAGCAATACTGTCACTTTCGTAGACACGTCCATATCACTGCATGGCATTATCGAAAACGCAAAATCCACGAAAAACGCGCTGAAAAAGCGGAAAATATTGAGTTGAATGAATTTTGTACCCGTTTACACATGGGGTCCTCCGTCAAACAATATTGATTGGCGAAGTAACATGTCGAGCAATTGACAGGTCGTGGCATTCAAAAAGTTACGAAAGTTACATAAGAAAAAGAGAACACGCGCCGGATCAAGAAGCCGAGTGCTCGCTCACATCACCGCTCTTCTGGCCCGGATTCCTGGCTGTTCGCGCTCCGCTCCGCATCTGTGCCCACCCCACATTGTTCGGTGGTCTTCCCTCCTTCCGCCGCGGTGTTGCTAACTCTCAGGCGACGTCTAACGCGTCCGTGGCGACCAGATTCCCTTGCCAAGCAAGTCCTGGCTCCCAGCGCTTTCTTCTTGAAACCTTCGCGATGGATCCGTCCGAGGTGACGGTGCTGGTCGTGGAAGACGATGAGTTCACGCGCATGGCGACCATCGACATCCTCAAGTCCTGCCGCTACTCGGTGTTCGCGGTGGAGAACGGGAAGTTGGCGTTGGAGCTGCTGATAGCGAACCACGCCAAGTTCGATCTGGTCCTGTGCGACGTGATGCTGCCGGTGCTCAACGGCATCGAGCTGCTGGACGAGATCCAGAAGCACAACCGCGTGCTGGGCCACATCCCCGTGGTCATGACCTCGAGTAACGAGGAGATGGACGTGGTCACGTCCTGCCTGAGCAAGGGCGCCAAGGACTACCTCATCAAGCCCATCCAAGTGAACACGGCCAAGACGCTCGTGCGTCACGTGTGGCTCAGTCGTCGGCTGGAGCGCACGTCCAACAAGAGCATGTGGCAGGACATCGAGGTCATCCGCACCATCGGCAAGGGCACGCACGGTACCGTCGTGCTGGCCCGCCGCAAGTTGGACGGCGCCGTGGTGGCTGTCAAGCGTGTGCGGATCTCGCAGATCTCGGAGAACGGTCGCAAGCAGGCGGATAACGAAGTCATTCTGCTCAAGTCGCTGTACCACGTGAACATCGTGCGCTTCTACGACCATTTCATGGCCGACGACGAGCTGAACATCGTCATGGAGTACTCGGACGGCGGCAATCTGCGGCAGTTGGTGAAGCTACGGGCGAGAGAGAAGATGGGGCCGTTCCCTGAGCCGGTGATCATGAGCTGGTTCGCGCAGCTTGTACTGGCCGTGGCCTACATCCACGGCAAGAACGTGCTGCATCGCGATCTGAAGGCGCAGAACGTGTTCCTCACGCACAAGAACGTGGTGAAACTGGGCGACTTCGGCATCTCCAAGGCGCTGGCGGGGGATGACACGGCCACCACGGCATGCGGCACGCCCGAGAGCATGTCGCCCGAGATCTGCCGCGGCGAGCCGTACGGCAAGAAGTCGGACATTTGGTCGCTCGGCTGCATTTTGTACGAGATGATCATGCTACGGCGGCCGTTCGAGGCGTCCACGCTGCCCGACATCTTCACCAAGATCTGCAAGGGCGACTTCCCGCCCATCCTGTCGACCTTCTCGCGCGAACTGCGCCTGCTGGTGCAGCTCATGCTGCAGCAGGACGCGTCCAAGCGCCCGTCCATCGAGGACATTTGCCGCTTCCCCTTTGTGCAGGCGCCCATCCAGGCCTTCCTCTCTGAACACGTGTCGGAGTTCCAGGAAGCGCTGGAGCTCGAGGCCAAGCTGCATCAACCGTCGCTGTACAGCACCGGTGTGGGCGGTACGCCGCTGTCCCCCGTGTCGCCGACCTTACGTCGTCGCTACCAGAACAGCAGCACCGACACGCCCACCAGTGCGCTGAGTGACGCGATCCCTGGAGTCGAGTCGGGCTCGCCCGTATCCAGTCGGAGCGACGGCTCCAGCACTGCTGGCTTCAATAACGGGAACCTACGCAACTCCGCCATCGCCTCCGTCGCCATTGGACTGGCTTCGGATGCGGTACCCAGTGGCGGCAGACGTCAGCAGCAGCACAGTGAGCTGGCGAAGTTTGCGTCGGACTCGTCGGATTCCTTGGCGGATACCTTCGCTGATCAATTGCGGGCTCACGTGACAATTGGAGACGTGCGTGTTGGACTATTCACCACGTACGCGGCCTGCGTGTCAGCCTACGAACTGACCCAGGTGCTGACGACCAAGTTCGGCAAGTCGATTGAGGAAGCGACCAAAGTGCTGGCCGAGTATCTCAAGACCCGCGTGTTGAACGTCGCGTTCGCGGAGGATAACGCGCGTCCGGACCTGATCGCCAGCAGCACGTACTTGCGCTTCCAAGTGGACGAACTCTTTACGCCGCTGAACATGAAGTACGTTTGCATCGAGGACGTCCACCAAGGACCTATGGAGATCTGTCTGCGCGTCCGCGAGGTGGTGGCGGAGCTGCATGCGCTCAAGTCGTTCCCGAAGGGCATCGCCACAGGCTTCAGTCTGCATAACCACCTGTCGGTGGCCGGCTCCGGGGCTCACGAGCACTTCGACGCGCCGCTGTGTCAGAAGTACCGCAAGTTCCTGAAGCTGACGTCGAAGCTGCAGAAGGTGGACATTGGCAGTCTGCCCAAGCACGAGCGCCAGCCCTTCTTCATCAATATTTACAACGCGATGGTGCTCCACGGTCTCATCGAGTTCGGCGTGCCGCAGAACATGGGCCAGTACAGAGCCTTCGAGCGGGACGTGGCGTACACGATGGGCGGCTTGGACTTCACGCTGGGCGACATCAAGCACGGGATCTTGCGCTGCAACCGCAAGCCGCCGTCCAACTACTGGGAGCGCCAGCTGCAGTCGCAGGACCCCAAGTTGCAGTTCCGCCTGCACATTCGCGACCCGCGGTCGCTGCTGGTGCTGATCGACTGCTCGGAGCCGCTGCCGAGCGCCGCCGACGTGCCGATCCTGAAACCAGGACGCACGGACACGGACCTGGAGGAGCAGGTGGAGAAGTTCTGCGCGCGGCTGGAGGTGAACGAGCGAGCCGGCGAGATCCTGCTGCCGCGCGTGTTCCGCATCTTCCGCGACGACTTCGGGTCGTCGGAGGCGGAGATGGTGTCGTGGCTGTCGCAGTACATGGACAACGCGCCGTCCAACTTCATGAACTACCGCGTGCGGTATATGATGGGCATCTCGTCGTGAGCGGAGGCCAGCGAGTCGATCGATCGCCTCACGAGGCGGTGGCCATCTGTCGTGTTGTCGGACTAGCTGGGCTCCCTCCAGGCACTCAACGCGAAGCAGTCGATGCTTGCACGAACGGTCTCGAAATGGTGACGTCTTGAGGAGCGAGCAAGAGGGCGGGAGGGGAAGCAGTCAGGCGAGCGTGCATGTTTGCATATAGGAAGGTACTTGTACACCAATGCCGTTTTGTATCTATCTTCAGTATCTGGCTGGTGCTTCGTCGGGCTCCGAGCATGAGCGGGAGGCAGCAGAAGCCGAAGGAGCATCCTACTGCTCCTACTGCCCCGAGAGACTCGAAGCCAGAGCCAACGAGCATGGACGCATGAGAACTTCCCGAGTTGTTGTTGCTGTTTGTTTTCATTTGTGGGTTTTGGTTAGTGCAGTGAAGATCTGGACGCCAGCTTCTCCGCCCACCCGCACAGGAACGACACGACGACGGCGGCAAACGGACGGACGAGGCAGCAGAACGAACGAGCATGTCGAGCGGGAGGACAGTGGAGCGGAGGCAACGGACGACCGGACGCTTGGGAGCTGGAGAGTTGGGGTGGCTGGGCTTGGACGAGAGAGAGCTGCATGCAACGCTTTCGTGGCGAAAAGAAGGACGGGGGGGGAGAAAACACGAGGAGCGACGCGGCGCTCCGGGTTCCGCACGGGACAAGCGCTTCTATAAGATGGTGCACTTGAATCCCGACTTCTTCGGAGGCTTCTGCGTCGGCGCCGGCCGCTCCACGCGCACGGGACGCTCGGCTTTCCGGATCTCGCGCACGACTTGGTAGAAGCACTCTTCGTTCAATATCTACGGCACAAGAGCGGCCGCAATCCAAGGTCAGTCCCTCGCCTCCGACACGAGCCAACAGAGCCAGCAGCAGAGTCACGCACTCGCTCCTTGGCGCTCGTCTCCATGAAGAAGCAGCCCCACCGATGCGAGAGCTCCTGGCCCTCAGCTTTCGTCACCTGTCGCTGGCTCTCGAGGTCGCACTTGTTGCCGACCAGAACGCTGCAGACAAGCCAAAGAGCACGTCAGTCCACGGAAGCGGCTTCAGACGACGGGAAGAGCGGAGACACGTACATGGGCACGCTGTCGACGTCCTTAGCACGCAGGATCTTGTCCTTGAAGGCGGAGATGTCGTCGAAGGAGCTGCGACTGCTCACGCTGTACACCAGCAGGAAGCCTTTGCCCTCGCGCATCCACTAGCAGCCAGCGCACGTTACACGGAGGGTTAGACCCGCGCCCAGCGAGAGAGGAGCCGCCAGCTACTCAGTCAGTCGGGTCGGTACCTGGTCCTGCATGGACGTGTACTCCTCCTGGCCCGCCGTGTCCAGAATGTCCAGCAGCGCCGGACTGTTGTCGATGGTCGTCTGCTTCCGGTAGCTGTCCTCTAATCAGCAGCAGCACGTTCAAGCAGTCAGCCGTCCGCCCCAAGCGCCCCCTCGTCCCCCGCCGCCGGGCCTGCCGCCTACCGCCTACCGATGGTGGGGTCGTAGTCCTCCAGGAAGTTGTCCGTCACCAGGCGGATCGTCAGCGCCGACTTGCCGACGCCGCCGCTGCCCAGCACCACCTGAAGGCATCGGGAAGGCGACGTCAGCCACAAAGAGGCATCTCCATAAGCATAGAGAGGGAGGACGACGACGACGTGGCGAAGGACGCAAATGCAAAAGAAGCCTAACGCTCCCTCCGCTTAGACACGCCTAAAAGTCCCCCCTCCCCCCTCTCGCTCCTCGGGACTTACCAGCTTGTACTCCTTGTTGTCTCCCATGATGACAGTCCGAGCGCGTGTCTTGGCTCCCTGGCGTCGGCTCCGGACTGCTTGCGGTCTTTCCTTGCTTCTCTCCTTCCTGGCGCCGGTGGATACGACGCGTGGGCTTCTTCCTCTTTGCAGGTGTGGGCGGTGAGGGGCTTCCTTCCTTCTCTGCTCTGAAGACCTGAGGGGGGGGGGGTACAATTTTGCTTTTTTCCACAGAGAAGAGGCACGCCGGCTGCCCATCCCCTATGTCCCCGACCCCGCTGGAAGCTTTTCCACCAATCCGAGTCTACGAGTGCAAGCTGCCGCGGCGTTGTATGCGTCGCGTGCACGAGGTAGACCAAACCCCTTCCGGCGAGAACCTCACCCGGTTTGTAATGCCTGGGCCACCTCTTTTCTTGTCCGCAGTCTGCTTTGCAGCTCAGACGAACCCCGTAACTTGAGATGGACTGTGGAGGTCCTTTGTATCAAGGATAACAAGAAGATCAAGTTAACCCGACTTGCAAGCAACATTTGCTCTGAGGTTTTAGACTCCGAAATATCATCCGCTATGAAATTGCCCATTACACCAATTATGATCGACGATAGACTTGTTGCATGCAAGAGATTGTTGCGGATTCGAATTATGCGGAAGACGATAAATACACAACAGTGAAGAATAGCATTCGAGCATCACTGCGTGTTCTCATGGATGCAGCTCCGAGCCCAGATCGATAGGTCACTGGCGCAAAGGCTAATGCTCGACGTCGTGGCATGTTAGGCAATTCGGTAGACGCTTACTTTGCTTTATAATCACTGCTTCAAAGCCGAAAAGCTATCAACTTAATTTATTGAGCTTCGGGTTAGAGATAAAGAAAAATTGCGTTCTTACAAATTGTAAGTCTTGTAAACTCCACCGATCAAGTACGACAGGATATCGAGCTATACCGGATCAAATTAGGGAGGCTCATCTGTAAACTTTACTCGCTGGAGGGTAAATGCCAAAGAAGCAGAGGAGGAGTGGATTGCTGAATGAGCAGCACACCAACGGCCGCTTATTCAGCTCTGGTTGCTTGTGAGACTATGCAGAAACCAGCAAGGACTTTGTGTTCCCTGTCGTGGATTCGATCGAGTGGATATCATGAATTGGCTCGCCCTAAAAGTGCAGGCAAGCTTACGATCTTTCTTCTCACCTGAATGCAAAGTAAACCCCTGCACGCAATGCAAAACAGCCCGATTTCCTAAGTGCAACATCGTTATTTCGTGGGTTATTTCGCACCTGTTGGCATCGTCCTCCAGTTTTGGTAATAATTAGCAACCAAGAAATACGTAAAAAATGCTGAAGTTATGCAACTTTTATTGGATGAATGTTTTGTGCAGGTGGATTTTTTCATTTCACCCAATATCAGGCAACCCAACCTTTGTTCGGATCAACCTCGTACCGCGCTCGGTGCCTTCATCATTGGCACTGCGGTAATGGCGGCACTAGAAAACAGCATGGCGCTGGTGCAAGGCGTGGGCGTCGCTGCGGCCTTCGTCGCGCTGCTGGCAGCGTTTCTTCCGCACCTGTTCGTCCCTCTTGCCGTGGCATGTACGTCTTCCTCGCCAGGGTCCGAGCGCTTGGCCGCATGAAGAAGCCGCGAGTTGCTGATTTGTACAACTATGCCTTTGGACGCTTCTGGTCGAGGCAGTCGGTCTTCCGCTGGGCATGTACGGTATCATATCGCTTCTGGAACTTCTACTGTCGGGCCCGAAGCGCGAGCAATTGCAGCCGCGGCATCGTCCGGCGGGCGGCGTACTGCAAATGAGTCGAGCAGTGTACGAGCAACTGGATGGCGAAGTGTTGCAACTTCTGCTGAGCAATCGGGACTTCAACAGCGACGGTGAGGATGTCTGTCTTCTCGGCGCGGGGGCTGTGAGCAAACGGGTCTAAAGCAATATTGGCTGGCGTTGGCATGCGTGTAGACTACGAGCGACTGATGCAGCTCGAAGCGCTGAACGAGCAGAAGCACGAGGGAGCGACGATGCGCGAGATCAGCCAGTTGCCCATCGTGGCGGTGACGTACGTGCTGCTGTTGGCTTGGCTGTTGTTGGCCATGGGTTTGATTGCAACGTGCTGGCCCTAACGCTGCTGGTTTCGGCTCCACTCTGTAGCGAGAGCATGCTGCAGGCCACGGAGGACGCAAGTTGCGCTGTCTGCCTGAGCGCCTTCCAGGTGGCCACGCGTGTGCGGATGCTGCGGTGCTTCCACCGCTTCCACCCGGACTGCATCGACCCCTGGCTCAAGGACAAGGCCGCGTGCCCCATCTGCAAATTCCCGGCCATCGCGTGAGCCTCCGCCACGGCAGCTCGCTGATCGGCAAGCTGTCCGGCGGAGCGGCTGCGTCGCTCCAATTGTGTCCAATAGACGTCGTGTAAAGTGGTTGATGCTCTTATTCCGTCTGGGTGCGGTACCTTTTGCATGCTCGCCAGCCGTATGTTTCCCCAATTCAATCCACCGCCCCCCAATTCAACGCCCCATTGCCGCTTTGGCTCTTGCTCAAGCCCAGGACGAGCCCCGCGTCCGCACGAAGCTCCGCTCTTTCCCGCCTCCCGCTCCCGTCGCGATGACGCAGCCAGCGCCCGCCAACTGGCGGGGCGTCGTGGCCTCCGCCGATCCGCGGCCCGGGTCGGTGGGGAAGGCGCGGCCCGTCGCCGGCCGCTCCAAGTCGCAGCCTCGCGCGGCTCCGCGCGGCAAGTCCAAGCCTGTGAAGCCTCCCACCGCCGTCGTGACGCCATATGAAGCCCGTGTGGAGGCGGCGCGTCAGGGCGCAGCCGGACAAAGCCCCGAACAGCTGGAGGCGCGACTGCAGACGCTGCTGCGTGGCGCGCACTTCGCCGATGCGGCGTATCTGATCGCGGCCAGTGCGCACTTAAGCGCGCAATTCCAGCCCGCGGACGTGGTGCGGCTGATGCTGGAAGCACAGCCTCGCGCTGCCGAGCAGGCGGCGCAACTAGTGCGCGATCTGCATCTGCAGAGCAACGAGCCGCTGGTCACGCTGCTGGTGAACGCGCTGGTACGTGGGGGCCAGTTCCACGCCGCCGTGCGGGTCGCGCAGGAGATGGTGCCGGGCTTCTCGGGGCCTGCGGAGGCCAGCGAACGACCCAGCTGGACGCCTCAAGCGCTCATCCAAGCCATGATCCGCGCCGGCCGCTTCCGCGCGGCACTCAAGTTTTCCAAGCAGTTCAATTGTCTGGACGCATTCCGGGCGCCGCAGCTGGTGGCCGGCATGCTGGAGACCCGAAGCTGGGAGGAGGCCGTGTCCAGCGTCATGGAGTTCCAACTGTTCACCGAGTTCCCGCTGGAAGCACTGGCTGTACGTATGCTGCAGCAGCGGCAGTGGGCTCTGGCCGTCAAGTGCATCAACAAGCTGCCGGACAAGGAGCAGGCGCGGCCCAAGTTCCGGGAGGCGCTAGTGCGAGAAGCCGCCCATGTCGGCGACTTTGTCACGGCTGTGCACTACCTGCGCGAGTTCAAACTGGATCGCAGCGGCAACCAGCAGACCACGACCAACTTGCTGCACTTCCTGGTGGACGCCATGCTGGCACACGGCGAGTTCTACAAGGCCATCAAGTACGCCATGAAGTTCGGCTTGGCCAAGAATCCGCTGGACGACGCCATCGCAGCGGCCGAAGCGGCGATTGCTGTGGCCAACGGGGAGCAGCCAGCCGCTCCGCTTGTCGGCGTTGATCCCACCGAGTATCTACCGCAGTACAGCGTCGAGACGCTGATCCGCAAGGCCATGGAGGGCGGCCAGCTCCATGTGGCCACGACGTACATCAAGAAGCTGCGGCTGCGCGAACGATTCGCCCAGGAGCTCGTGCAGATGGACATGGCGCAGCAGAGCCGGCTGCTGGAGTTCCAGCGGTATGCGGAGGTGCGACTCGCGCAGTTCCAGGATCCGGCGTTCCAGCAGACGCTGCAAACGCTGCTGGGCTCTCCGGCGGAGGACGAGATGGTGGAGCTGGAGCCGATTGTGGTGGAGATCGTGCTTTCGGAACACGAGGAGATCATTCCGCGCAAGGCGAAGAAGGTTCAGCAAGCTGCACGAGAGAAGGAGGACGAGGGCAATGCGTCTGCTCCCCAGACCAACAGCTCCGTTGAGCAGCAGCAGTCGGGCCCGAGTGTGCCGCCAGACAATTCTGGACAATCACGCTTCGGCTTTGCGCGGCCATCGCCGCCGCTGCCACCACCGCCACCAGGTATGGCCGTCACGCAGACTCCTCCTTCGACTGACGACGAGACACGCAGCAAGTCGGTTCCTCCTGGTCGCTCGGCGCCTCCTCCGGGACTATTCCACTCTGCCGAGAATGGACAGCAAGAGAACGGACAACAGGATGCCGCATCATCGGTCGGCGGCTTCAATTTTGCCGCATTTGCCAACTCCGTGCAGATCAGCGGACCGCCGATGAATGGCAGCAATGCGAGGGGTCCGCCGCCTCCACCGGGCCCGCCGCCAGGCCACCAGCAACAGCAGCCGATGTTCCTCAATCAACAGCAACAGCAACAGCAGACGCAAGCCATATTCAGCCGGTCGATGCCGCCGATGCCGAACGACCAATTCAACGGATTCCCGTCGGGCTATCCGGCGCCACCTCCGATGCCACAGCAGAACGCCATGTACTTCCCACGAGGCAACATGCCGCCTGGGGCGATGCCGCCTAATCAGCAGCTCAGCTACCTGCAACCGCCGCCTCCTCGCCCCTCAAGCAATGGCGGTGGTGGCTTCGACGTTGCAGCGCTGGCGATGCAGTTCCACAACTCGGGTGGCGGCAATGGAGCCCCCGGTTTCGGCGGATTCGGCGCACCGCGACCACCCATGGGGTATCCAGGCGGGTCGTCGGCGGTGCCAGGCCCGCAGCAGCTGTTCCTGGGGATGCCTCCTCCTCCGCCTCCACTCCCGTCGTCCTCCTTCAAGCCCAGCATGTCGTACACGTCCGTGACGACCACGCGCCAGAAGAAATAGCCCACTGGCCAGCCGGGCTCTCCCTCCAGCTTCCCGTTCCGTACACTACGACTCTCCCTCTCTCTCTTTGGACTCTGCGTGTGTTGCATGCCCTGCAGGTTGCAGGTTTTGGCTTGGCAGGACTCTCATCAAGCACCAGAAAGCAAGAACAAAAGGTAAAACGAAATATATCCACCCCCGCCTGCAGGTCTCACAGGAAGGAAGCTCACGTCTTCCTACGCCTGCGACGGCAGCCGCTTCTTCGCGGCCTTGAGTTTGGCGTCAATGGCCTCCCACGCTTCCCCCCGCACGCTCAGCAGTCGAGCCGCGCGCTCCGACAGGCTCCCGCTGCAAAAGCAAAAGGCGCATCAACAACACCGTTAGTTCCCGTCCTGATGCCTTCACCAGCATCTGTAGCTCGTCCGTACCCGCACTTCAAGCCGCGGCGACTCAGCTCCTGCTTCAGCCGCTCCAGTCCGAGCTCCTCGAGCGCCTTGGCCGTCTTGAAAGCCATCAGGTCGATCGGCGGCTCCATCGGCGCCACGGTCTTGTCCGTTTGCTCCGCTTTCTTACGAGGCTTCTTCTCCATTGCCTTCTGCTCGGTCTTGGCCTTCTCGTCGCTGTCGGCGGCTTGGCTGGTCGTGTTCGTGGCCGCCACCGCATCAATCGACCTGCTTCCCGCCTCGAGAGCGTCGATCACTGGCTGGTATCCCGGCGCCTGGTACAGCAGCGGCTGCGCGCCAATGTTCACTAACAAGATCTCCGTCTGCTCGACGCTGATGGCCGGGAAGAAGCCTTGGGACTCCGCCAGACTCTTGACGCCTCGGAATGCCACGCCGAGATCCACGCCGTTCCGAGAGAACGCGATCGCGCCTTCCTCCAGGTCCAGCAGACAGCCGATGACGTCGTTCTTGGCCCAGACGTCGTCGGCCGCGTACTGCTCGTCCTTCCCATCGTTCCACTTGACCTGACGGGCGCCATCGTAGGCCCACGACCGCGCGTGGTCGCCCACGCCATCGCCCGTCTCGGAATTAGCTTCGAAGGCCGCGTCCGCCCATCCGATCTGCACCACGCCGGCCGTCACCAGACGCACCTCGTAGTACCATTTGCCGCGCGTCACGCCGCAGCAATGGCGCGCCGCCGCCGTGCCGAAGTTGCCGCGGCCGCGCAGCTCGCACAAACCACGTTGGAAGGCGGTGCCCACGTTGGGAGCAGCTTCCTCGCCTTCGCTTTCACCCACAAGCGCCAGCCACTTCTCCACCACCGGAGCCGCATGCGGCGTCGAGCGGACGCTGATGAACGTGGAGGCGTCAGGTGGCAGCACGCGCGCCTCGGCCTCCTGCTGCTCCATCTTGGCCTTGCTCTTGCTCTTACGACGACGCAGCCCCGTCTTGATGGCATCCAACACGTCGGCCGGCATTTCCTGCTCGAAGTCCACATAGTTCTGCAGCTCTTGCTGCTTGGCACGTTGGGCCTCCTCGCGCTTGGCCCGCTTCAGGTCCGTGAGCCCTTCGCCGCGCAGCTCCTCCTCGCCATGGGCGAAATCGCAGTCGCGGCCTCGAGGACAGCCCCACCATCGCGGCGCTCCTTGCGGCGCCGTCCTGCCGCCTTCACGCGCCTGCTTCCAGTTCTTGCACAGCATCGTGTTGCGACGTCGCTTCATGTAGGACTTGCGCACGCCCTCGGCCCAGGACGGCGTGGCCAGGTACCAGCCAGGGATGCCGCTCGGCGTCTCTTCGTCTAGCACCTCGCGCTCCGTGACGCCGTCCTGCTCGCGGCGAGCGCGGGCCTCGCCGTCCTGCCGCCACTTGTGCATGGCCACTTCCTGGTTCACGTGTCGTAAGCGGCGGCCGTGGAGGTCGCGGCAGGCGCCGAAGTCCGTGGTGGCCTTGGCGCCCGAACCCTTGCCCATGCTACGGAGCATGGCGCCGAAGCCGCCCTTGCCGCCGCGCAATCCGCCGCGAAGGCGCGCGCGGATGATGGCCGGGAAACTCGGGACGACGGAAGAGGCATCGAGCTTGCGGCCGTCCACGTAGAGATCTAGCAGCTCCGACGGCACGCCCTCGCGCGTCTGGACGGCGCGCGTCAGGCTGTCGACGCTGGCGCCGCCCGCGGCCAGCGAGAGGCACAGCGTGCGGTTGAAATGCACCAGGAAGTCGAGCTGCTCCGCCGCCATGTTGGATGAGGAAATGTGCTGCTTGCTTTCTGATGGAAGGGGCGATCGCGGCGGTGAGTTGCGTAAATATACCGCAAACTGCTGTGTATAGTCGCAATAACTCGAGATTAAGTCACTCTATCTGTAGTTTATTCGAGCCACCGGTACTAAAACTTGCAGAACAATCACTCTCTTTGCCTAAAGCGAGTTATTATTCGCATTTCTTCGTCTCATGGGCGTAAAATTCCAGACGAAACCCACTCCAAAACCTCGCGAAGGCCTTCGTGAGGTTTTGGTCTTCCAATACTCGATATTGGACGAGCGACGCATGGAAAGCCCCTAATGGCTTCCCCCTGTGAATGGACAGCTCACTTTCACTTACGACCAGCAGCATGCGGATCCACCGCCCGATGCCCGTGCTTCTCTCGCTGCTGCTGGCCCCCGCGACTGGCGTGGCCGCTGCAGGCGCCGGCAGCTCCACGCCAGCGCCGCTGCTTCTCTTGACAGCGACTGCGGCTCTCGCCGTCGTCGCCCTCTTCGCCGCGCAATCGCTGCTTTCCCGCCGTATCCCCCGCTCCGCAAAGACGCCGCCTGTGCGCTGCGTTCTGCAGCGCGACGACGCGCAGGAGCAGAAGGCCGCCGCCGGCCAGCAGCGGCACCCTCTGGGCTCCTCCGTAGCGCTGTCAGCCGCCTCTAACGGCGCTGCAACGGGTGTCGTGACGCAGTACGAACCCGCTACCGACCGCTACGACGTGCAGCTCTCGTCCTCAGAAACCGTGACGCTTCACGCGTCACAGCTGCAACAGCCAACGGTCAGCGCGCTGTACGTGTACCCCATCAAGTCCTGCGGCGGCCTATCGTTTCCATCGGCCCAGCTCACACCCAAGGGCCTGCTGCACGACCGCGAGTGGGTCATCATCGACGCGGCGAGGAACAAGTTCGTGACCCAGCGGCGCTTCCCGAAGATGGCGTTAATCCGTCCCAAGCTGCTGCCGGATGCGGCCGCCAGTCACATACAGAGCTTAGTGCTGACGGCAGAGGGCATGCCTGACCTGGAGGTCCCCGTAGTGCGATCGCCCGACGGCCCCGAGCGCCTCGTGAGCATCTGGAAAGACTCCGTGCAGGGTGTGGACCAGGGCGACGCCGCCGCACAATGGCTGGACACGTTTCTTGGCGAAGAACGCCGCCACTTCCGCCTCGTGCGGGTCAAGGACGCCTTCACGCGCCACACCCAGCCCAAGTATGCGCCAGGCCACGCCACCAACTTCGCCGACGCCTTCCCGTTCCTACTGACACTCGAGGCGTCGCTGACTCAGCTCAACGAGAAGCTGGACGAATCTGTGCCCATGAACCGGTTCCGACCTAAGTACGTGGCTTAGCATCTTTCCATTGGCACTGCGGCCTGAGGCGCTAACGTTTGTTCTCTCTCTTTCTGGACAGCATCGTGCTACGCGGCAGTCCGGCGTTCGCGGACGAGCACTGGAACTGCGTGGTGATCGGCGGCCTGCGCTTCCGCAACGTCCGGCCGTGTGCCCGATGCGCCATGCCGAGCGTGGACCAGAGCACCGGCACCACCCACGCGAAGCGCGAGCCGTCTCGCACGATCGTCCGAGAACGCAACGGCGTTCGATTGGGCTTCATCGACGGCAAGAAGGTCGAAGGCTACTTCGGCTCCAATCTGGTCGTCGAGCTTGAAAGCAGCAGCTCGACGCCGCCGCAACTGGCTGTTGGCGCGAGTGTCAAGGTGCTCACGCTCAAGAGCGAGGTCGTGGCTTGAGCCATCTGCTTTAAAAGGCGAGTTCTGCAGGTCAAGAGACGCAAAAGCGCGTAAGTTCCGCCCTCCAATTGATTGTATACTTGGTTCTGCTTTACCTTGTTTGGTGTGATCGGCCAGTGGTTTCTTTGCTCTACATCTAGTGAATCGCGCTACCTGTCCGCCTGCTGTAGCGGTCGCCGTCCCGTACGCTTGGCAGTGAAACCATGGAGCTCGAGTGGGGCGCCATCGGACTGCTCTCAAGTTCTTTGGGCAGCGAGAGCGTGACGCTGCTGCTGTCGTCTTCGTCCGCTGGATGCGACGGACTCTTCGCCTCCGAGTTCTTCTTCTTGGGCGACGACGACGGAGTCAAAGGCAGCGACGGGAACGGGACGCTGGCGCCGTCTCCTTCGTTGTCAAGAGGCCGACTGCACATTGACGGAAGCGGCTCGATCTTCACAGGAGACGAGGATCGCGAAGACGGCGCTGAAGCCAACGGAGTGGTGATAACGGGAGCTGATGCCTCGCTTGAGGGCTTGGACGACGTCACAGACTCGAGGCTGCTACCTGTGGCCGGCAAACTGAGTGTGGCTTCTCGGGGATGACGTGTCGGCGACCGGGTCGGCGAGTGCGAAGGCGTGACGTCGATGGAGGCGGGAGTTGCGCTCTCGGAGCCGAAGGTGATGCTGCTGTTCGATTGGGAGAGCCGCCGGCCGGCCGGGGGACTGCTGCTCTGGCCGCCAAGCTTCTGCAACGACTCGAGGTTGAGCTCCAGACGTTTGGGCGCGTGCCATCGACGCACGAGCAGCGCCACGCAGTCCGCATGGCAACGCAGCGAGACGGAGGGTGTTCTGGCGGCGGCGGTGGGGAGATGGAAGAGCGCCATAGCAGCTCGCACGCACACGGCGTCGAAGAGCACGGTTTCCTCAGCCTCCACTAGTAGGAGTCGCGTTTGCAGCACACGCAGACACGAAAGCACGCGATCCAGTGACCGCATGGCGAATGCAGGCAGCTGATGAAGCGCCTGGAACTGGAAGGGGCTGGCGCCGCCACCTTCAGCTTTGACGCCGCGACTGCTCATGCTGAGGCCGTGGTGGAGAGCGCCGGCTGCGATCTCGTGGGTGGGCGCCTTCGACGTTGGAGTCAGCTTCAACGGCGGCACCGGCGCGATGTGCAGCAGCTTGTCGACCAGTTGGCTGTTCAGTAGCGGCTCGCGTAGATGCTCGAGCCAGTCCAGCAGCAGTGCTGCGTGGACGGCGGCGCGGTTTTGGCACAGCGCGGCAGCCTCGGACCAGTTCCACTCGCCCACGTTGAAGGCCACTTTGATGGGGAAGAGCTCTTCTCGAGCCACGGTCATGGACCGCCCCGACTCGAGTAGAGCAGCCAGGCCGCTGCCTTCGACCACGGCGTCGACGACGACCTGAAGGTGGCGTTCCAGCAGCTCAGCGGGCACGGAGGGGGTCGCGCGACTCAGCTCTTTGGTCGAGTCGATCGTCGGAGGCCAGGCCTCTTGCTGCCGCACCGACAAGTGGCTGACGAACGCTGCCACGACGGCCGCGACGTCGGTAACTGCAGCCGCCCGACGCTCAAACTCGACACACAAGAAGTCCAGGACGCGCGGCACCGTCGACTGGGCGGCGCGCGCTTCGCCGTAGAGTCGACGGTTCTGGTGCTCCACGGTCTCGGCCAGCGAGAAGCGGTCGTGCACCTCCGGCAGCGCGAACACGACGCGCGCCGCGTTGAGGTAGCCGTGGAAATCGCGCACGAACTGGGCCTGCGCCGCCGTCT
>MBAC02009483.1:0-49172 GCA_001712635.2 Nothophytophthora sp. Chile5
TGGACACGTTCCGCTGCGAGGAGTACACCATGATGTGTCACCCCGTGGCCATGCTGGTCGTGGTTTCTTCCACCGATCCGAACCCGCGCCACAGCTTCGAGGAGCTCACGGCGCCGCACACGTTGCCACCGGCATTCCAGCAGGGATTGTACGACGCCACGCTCGTGCCCAAGTTCTACGTGGTACTTCACGATGTGCTGGAGACTGAGGGCACGTCCATCGACCCGGACGCCATCCTCCGCAGCCTCAACATCACCACGCTTAACGGCGTCGTGCTTCGCGTGAACTCGGTGCCTGTGGAAGAAGCCGTGGTGCCATCGCAATTTGCGTCCATTTGGAGCCAAACCCCGTACGTGAGGCCTCCACTGTTCCCTGGAAACATGGAGACGTATCCGCAAGTGAGTGAAGGTCTGGGCACGCTGCTTTCCAGCGACGACGTGACTCGACTCCGGACATTCGTGCGTGAATTCGGTCTGCGCTTTCTGCTGTCGTCGCTCGAGACACGCATCTATCAGCTGAATGAGGTCGTCTCGGCCATGAAGAAAGGCGTGAAGAACGTGTTCAAGTCGTGGCTTCGCAAGCCCAAGGACCTCTCGCGGCCGGCGAACGCGGCGGCCAACGGCGGCATCACGTATCGCTGCGACTCCATCGAGGCGCAGACGCGGTTGCTGGCCGACACCGCGTTCCTCGTGCGCGATTACGAGCTGGCTCTGCAGATGTACCGCCTAGTGCGCGACGACTACAAGTCGGACAAGTCGCTGCTCCACAGCGCGAACGCCAACGAGATGATCGCGCTCTGTCTGCTATTCACCAAGGGCTCGCCCATGCAGATGACCAATGCACTGGACTCGGCCAACGCAACCTACGCCAAGATGAACACCCCCATGGCGCAGCGTCTGGCTATTCGAACAGCGGTGATCGCCGGGGAGATCTATCACACGCTGAGTCATTCAGGGTTGTTCACGGACTACATGGATAACGCCTCGGCCGCCCTGATTCGCGGTTCTACGATGGAGCAAGGCATTTGCGCGGCGGTGCTCATGGAACGCGCCGCGCTGTGCGATCTCCGGGCGCGGATGCCGAAATTCCGGAAATTCGGCTTCCGGATGGTGATGGCAGGTCATGTCTACGACTCGTTGGGTCATGAACGCCATTCAGCGAGGTGCTACTCGATGGCGAGGGCGGTCTACGACTGCAGTGGGTGGTTTCTGGTCGAAGACCACATCAACTTCATGCTCGCACAGCAGGCGAACAAGCTGGACGACCGCATGGCCTCCATCAACCTGTTCCTCAAGCTCATCGGCACTGGACGCAATTCGGCCAGTCAGCAGGAGGCCATGCTGTACGATTTCGGGCTCATGGTCAAGGATTTCTTAGCAACGGAGCGTGTCGATGCCTCTCCGTCCTCGTTTTCGCGAGGCGGCCCCATCCTGATGAAAGATGGGGATGGGAGCGCCAAGAAGCTGCTTGTGAAGGATCTGTGTATGCCTGAGCTTGAGGACAAGTCCACGGTTGTGTTCGCATCGGCCAATGCGTTCGGTATTGATCGCGCCATTGATGGCAACCAGTCGGAAGCGGAGACATGGCTTGAACTGGAGCAGATCGTCGACAAGCAGAACCGACTGCACCAGTATGTGACATCGGCATCCAGTAGCGGCGGCCAAGGGGGAAGTGCGGCGAAGAGCTGGTTTGCGCCGCCGCATGCGTACGCCGGACCCTATCGCAACAAGAAGAACGGAACGGGCAAGAAACCGGAGAATTACGTTCTCGGGGAACAGATCTATGTCGAGTTTGTGATGAAGAATGCGCTCTCATGCGCCGTCGACGTGGAAAACATCCATTTATTCGGGAAGTTCGAGGCCGCTGGGGACAACGGGGACGTGTTCGATGTCCCCGAGAGCAGCGAGGCCGGCGAGAAGCGAATTGTGATCGATAGCGTGAACCTTCAGCTGCTGCCGTGTAGCGAAGAGCGTGTGCGTCTTGCCGTCTGTCCGAAGATTCGCGGGAAGCTTAATCTGATTGGTGTGCGGTGGTCGATTTGCGGTGGTGATGTGCAAGGAGAGCACGCGTTTGACATCCCTGGACCACTGCTTCAAGACACAAGAGCGAATCGAGAAGCTCGAGCCCGTGCGCCGAACACAAGTCTGATTGCGAACGTCGTCGAGTGCATGCCGTGGCTGGGCGTGAAGATCGAGGGAGTCACCAGCGAAGCGTTCGTTAACGAACTCATGGAACTCAAGGTCTCGCTGATAAACTCGGGCACTGCGGCTCTGGCAGGACTCCAAGTGTGCTGCACTGACCTCATGATGTGCGCGTCAACGGGCGGTGGAGACGAACTGTGCGGATACATTGGCGCCAGTGGCCACGTGGTGGATTTGAGTGAGGTGACTCTGGCGCCAGGAGAGACGAAGCGAGTGACGGTGTGGGCACGCGGCTCTGTGCCTGGGAAGCAGCAGGCAGCGTTGTTGTTCAAGTACAAAGCGTCGACTGCTGAGGGAGAAAATGTGACCAAGTCGGCGCTGTCTCGCTCGGTGAAGATGAAGCTGGAGTTGGATTTACTGCCGTGTGTGGATGCGTCCTACTCCATCGAACCCAGCTTCGGTGCCAGTGGCGAATACATCCTCGGCGTCACCGTCTCGAATCAGCGAGGCGATCACCTTGAAGCAGCAGGAAATCTCGACGGGATGGTGCGGCTGGAGAAACTCCTTTGTGTTAGTAACGCGTGGACGATTGAGAAGATCGTGCGGCCGACGACGCACAATGCGGCGAATCTGCGTGATTCACTGCACCTCGGGTTCCTGGAGGCCAGTACGAGCTACTTCCGCGTCGTTCGTCGGTCTGGTGCTTCTGCTGCGCACTCATCGAGCTTTCAGTCCTGCGTTGTAGCTCTGGGCTCGGAGCAACGCGACGAAGATGTGCCTGGAAAGCTGCCGTTGGAGCAGTTTTTGTGTCTGGAGAATGCGGCAGAGTTGGCTCGAGGAGGGCGCTCAGCCACTGGGGACGAGAGTGGCTCTGGCAGTGATGGCAAGCGAGGCGGGGGTGGCTTCCGAACGATTCAGAGCGTGCGGCGGGAGAACAAGGCGATGAAAAGCGCTTCCCCGGGAGACGAGAACAGCGGTCAACTGTCGCAGAAGGAACCGCAGCCCACGACGAAAGACGCGTTACTATCGGGTCCAGACACGGACGGACATCTCGTATTGGTGTGGTCCACCGAGTGCACGGCGTCTTACAGCGACCGAGTGGTCGGGGTTGGTCCGCGCAGGGCTGTCGGCCAAGCCAACATGACGTCGATGCAAATCCGCTCTCGTCCTCAAGCGACTTCGTGTCCGTTGACTGTGACGCTCGGTTACAAGGACTCGGTTCAGTTGCAACGCCCCATGCAGTCTGGGACCCCGTCGGGACTCTGTCTGGCCGAGTTGGAGATCGTGATGCAAATCTGCAATGACTCGGCGCTCAGCTCACCGCCACTGGACTTCACGGTGGAAATGCTGCACCCTGAGGAAGCTCAGACCCGGCCGCTTTCTGCCTCCGCATTGACCAAATTGCAGGCGATCCCGTCCCCAGACACGACCTCATTCCGTGACGCGGCGCCGCATTTCTTCTGGGCGGGACTCACGAAGAAGAAGGTCAAGCACTTCGCGCCCAACAGCCAAGTGACCGTCAATCTGAAGGCGTGCTTCGTGGCGCCAGGCATCTACGACTTGAACCGCTTCCGGTTCGTAGTGGAGGCTGCCACTTCCTACGGACAGCAGAGCGTGTTCGTGTTCCCTGCGAAGTACCTCGTGTACGTGAAGCCGCCATCGGCGACGTCCGCTTCTGCCGCTGTCGCCTCGCCAATGCCGGCGTCGATGGCCGACCAAGGAAGTGGAGAACAGCTCGTGTCCGTGCCCTGAGCTTTCGCCGCCGTCCAGTCTTCATGAAACTAAAGGTGAACGTAAGTGCTGAATGATGCGTTACCTTGTGTGTGGTATGGTACAGAACAACAGGCAAGAAGAGAAGTCGAGCATCGACTGCATGCATTAAATGCCAACCAAAGGGACGAGCGGACCCGATAGGATTCAGGTTACTTACTCATGCGGCCATCAAGCGCTTGTACTTCTGCTCGATGAGGCGGATCTCTTCATCGTCCGAGTCGGACAGGGAGTACCCAGACGGGTCGCTGGCGAACTTGATGCGTGGCACGCAGAAGCTGTGGAAGTCCAGCGGTGGCGTCGTGAAGCAGCCGCCGTGGTGGTCGACGAAGCCACCGACCTTGCGCAGATATTGGTCGGGCGCGAGCAGCCGTTCAACGACCGAGTGGTCATCGCCGCTGGCATCAGCATCGTCTTCATCTGCTTGCATTTTGCGGCATGATACAGAGGTCGTTTCGAACGCGTCGTCTTCTTGGGCACCGTTGCTATCACCGACGTCTTCGTCGCCTGAATCACCACCAGTCTGGCTCTGCACAGTACTCGACTCGATCATCTGAGTTGTCTGCTTTGACGCACTCGAGCCAGTCTGTGAGACCTGCGACCGGTCCAAGCTATCATCTGCATCAGCGTCGGCCTCATTATTGATGCTGGCTTCCCCGTGGTCTCCCGGAGCTTCGTGTTTCTGGAGCCGTTTGCTC
The DNA here is from genome assembly GCA_001712635.2 of Nothophytophthora sp. Chile5. Lineage (NCBI taxonomy): Eukaryota > Oomycota > Peronosporomycetes > Peronosporales > Peronosporaceae > Nothophytophthora > Nothophytophthora sp. Chile5. The sequence continues at coordinate 4,610 of MBAC02009483.1, forward strand.
GCAATTGACGACGACAGCGACGACAGCTCGGAGCCCACGGACTTGTTGCTGATCGACGACAGTCCCAAGGAGCTCATGGACTCGTCCTCCTCTTCATCACTCGCACCGTCCTCGTCGTTCTGTCCAAGAACACGATCAAAGCTCTTGTCGAGGTCGTCACGGTCTGGCTGCGGTGCTGATATCTGCGACGTTCGAGAGCTTGTCAGCCCAACTTCACGCCTCGTGAAAGTGCCGGAGACGTCGCCCACTGCTCCAATGCTCGAACTACTAGCATCCGAGTTGTAGGCATCTTCATTCGGATCAGCAGCCGCTGGATTGCGGTCGCTTCTCGCAGCAGCCAGCAGGCGCCGCAGTTGCGCGATCTGCTCCTGCATCTCATGCAATTGCCTCTGCTGATTTTCCAGGATCTGCTGGTGCTGAATCGTGAGAAGTTGCTGCGATTGACAGCAGCTTCGGTGGCTGCCGCCATTGCTGTAGGAGTGAGCTGGCTGGTGAGGGGCCTCATCGACTGGCACATTCAGAGAGAGCAGGCGCTGACGCTCCTCAGTGGTTTGGGCGGGCGCGGAATCTCGCAGATTGCCATGCGAAGAGGCTTGAGGTTCACCACCAATGGCCGATTCGTGCGTGGTACCCCTCGCAGCGCCCGCTTCTTCATGCGTCAGCTCTTGTCTGGGTCCATTCGAGTCTGCAGCACCAGCCAACGAGGCCACGTCCGGTTGGATCGGCCAAATACTGGCAAGTTCCTCCTCCTTTTCCTCACTTTCCGCACCATCGAATGATCGTGAGTCTCCATGGCCGCCAGCGTTCGACTCGACAGACAGCGGAAATTTGTTGGGCTCCGGCGTTTCAGCTGCTTCGCGGCACGGGGCGGTCGGGATCTTCATCTGTCGCCTCGCTGCCTCCCACTCGTTCGTTGGCGAAGGGGTCAACGTGAGTTCCACATCGGTGAAGAAGTTCGAAACCCCCACAAGACACGATCGCCGTTGAGCATACAGCTCCATTGGGAGTGGGGTAGCCGGAGGCGACAGATACTCGGAGAAACTGCACTCGAAAAAGCGCGGCAGCAAACCAACAGCCGAGCCATCGCTAGCGTCGCCGGCAGGATACAACGCCACCAAGAACGTGTTCTTCGCAGGTCCCACCCGCTCCTTGATAGTCTCGGACATGAGGTATCCGATACACGCGAAGTACAAGAACGGATCGGCGAGCTGTCGACGCGCCGCCTCCTCGTTCCACGCGTCGTCAACGTGAACGCCGTACACCCAGATGCCAACGCTCGGCTGCTGCAGCACCAATGGGTCCACCTTAAGCAGCGGCACGGCTTTCCGCGTGCGATCCAGCGTGAGGTATCCAGATCTCCGTGTGTCTGCACCGGTGCCGAATTCACGTCGCGCTAGACTTGATGCCAGTGGCGTCATGAGCAACGGCAGATTCCGCACAAGTGACAACTTGAACAATACTGGCGACGCCGCGCACTCGAGCTGGAAGTCCAGCTGGGCCGCGTGTGGTGCCGACGGGAACAGCAACAGCTTGGGTTGGAGTTTCAAGGCGACGTCATCGGCCTGTTCGTCACGGTAACAAGTCTGCATCGCCGCGATCGTGGACGCATAGCTCTCCTGGGAAAGCCCGGGCTGGGTCCGATCCAGTACGACGTACACTGGAACGCGCCACATGCCAGCAGCATGAGCATCCCTCTACAAGAACCATATTAAAACCGAGGAAATTAGCCACCGCATCATGAGGAATGGATCCCAAGGTCGTGCGCCCGCTGGATCACAATGGTGCATACCTTGTTTAGCGCCACTCCATTGAACTTGACCTTCTGCAGACGAGGCGATATGGCGTCGCCGTACAAATAGCATAGCGCAGCTCCTGCCCGTGTTGTCTTCTGGTCCTTGTAGAGCCGGAACACCTCCTTAAGTGCGGTCGCGGACACCACCATACGCGGCAGCACTTGCTCTAATGCCACGCCAATCGGCGCTGCGGATAGATGGCGTCGATCCCTATAATGCATCCATTCCAATCACCAGCTACAAGTCAGAACATACGGCCTGCATCCAACACCACCCGCCATCTCTAGCTCAAGATGTACCATAGAACCGATCGCGTCGTCGGGAACTGGATGGCACCCACATGAAGACGAGGAACACGCGACGTCTGGTCATGATGGCGCTTGCCTTTGGACTCCGACGGCCCCGCGCTCATGTGAAGCGGCGCTCTCGACGCACTGGGCGCGTGACGCGGTCGATACGCGCTCATAGACAGTCCGCTACGCCCGGGTGCTGGAGGCGGAAGCGGCAGCGACGTGTCGTCGTCCGTTGTGTCGGAGAAGAACGCCGACTGCGGGTACCGATGGTGGAACCGTCGACTGGCCGAGGCGCGACGCCGCCGCGCGTCTTCCTCGCTGCTGCTGGAGCTCGCGACGGTGGCCAGTCGCACACGCGGACCGAGCCGCGGCACGGGCGCGGAGATGGTCTGGTCGCTGTCCTGCAGCTCCTCGTCGAACCGCGCGAACGGCCGGCGCATGGCCTCGAAGCTGCTGGCCATCCTCGTGCTGGTGATCGGTAAGTGACTTTTTGAGGGAATGCGCCTCGTCGATTGGTCGAAAAAGAATATTTGAAAGTGCACAGAGTGATGGTCGGTTTTTCAAAAGTTCGAAGCGTCGCGTCGTAGTTTACCAGAGAAGATTTGAAAACTATCCCCGCAGCTGTGATGCAAGTTTTAAGCTAACTCGTTTCATTTTACGCCTAAAACAACGCGAGCCAAGAACAGTCATCATCAAAAGGGGAGTCAACACACTTGCCATTTGATTACCACAGGCAGTTTAGGACACAGCGCCTCGAGAGCGGCGCTTCGTTCCATCCACTCAGGCCTGGCTGTCGATTGCCTCAAGCAGCAAGTGCTCGAGCGCGATGAAGAACTCGTTGGGCGGGCGGCGACTGAGCACGCCCTGCTCGATCTGGCCGCGCTGTTCTTGGAACTCGTTGGGCTCGAAGGTGTATGAGATGCCGGCGCGGTCACAGGCTCGTTGCACCGCGAGTTCCAGCGGCGATGGAAGTTGGAAACACCCGGCGCGAACCATGAAGTTGCCCATCCAGTGCAGCGTCTTGCCACGTGCCGCTGCCAGCTGCAGGAAGAGCGTGCAGATCTTGAGCGTGGTCACGCATTCCTCTCGAATGCCGAGTGCACGCAGCGCCATGGCGTCGCGCTCGGCGTCCAGCGAGGCGACGTACTGCCGCACCGCCAGCGAGAAAGCCACACGACTCTGAGGGTACTCGAGCCAGTCGAAGCGTGCTTCGGACAGATGGAACCAGCTGGGCAGGATGCAGCCGTGGTCGATGGGCACCATGGTGTACGGCTTCTTCTCGCCAATGAGCAGGATATTCCCGGGGTGGCGGTCTGTATTGAACACGCGTACATCCAGCAGTGCAATGCGGTGCACCTGCTCCACAGGCACGAACGCTCGGGCGCGTTCGAGGTCGAAGGGCATGCCGAAGCCCTCCATACTACCGATACTGCTAGTCATGAAGCGCTGCACGGCTCCTTGCTTGGCTCTTCCGAGACTCGAGAGTCGAAGCCGCGCCACTGCCGTGGGTGGCACGCCACTGAAGCCATTGCTACGTGAATCCAGCACATACGCGGCTTCCTCCCGTACAGCTCCTTCGCCGGCGAATAGCCCTTCACGTACGAACTTTTCTTCTTCGGCAGGCTTGAACAGTGCGAGTTTCTGGCCGCTGGACCGGGATTGCACCGCATACACGCCGCCTTCCCCTTCACTCACCGGATCGGCGACGCCGTCAGCCGTGGCGTTGAGCTCCGCGACGTCCCAGAGCATGTTACGGCGCACGCCACCGCCAGAACTCAGGCGTCGCAGTCTCAGACGTGCGATGAAGCCATCCTTGCCTTGTTGAGCTAACTCGTCGACATCCACGTACACGTCGTCGGCCAGGGAGCTGAAGCTCGCGCTTCCAAGGCTGCCGTGCAAACACGAGCGTTGCATCCGATTGGGGTGTGGGTGGTTTGCTGATCCCGCTAGCAGCTTGTACACAGCTACGTTCTTCTCGCCGACCTGGCAGCCCAATTGCAGGTTTTGGGCCACCGACTGTACCATCTGCTTCTCAGCGTCGCTGAAGTAGTCGGGGAACATGGTGATCTGTGCGTCGCCGTTGGCCTGGAACTCGCGTAGCTCCTGATACAGAGAGGCCTGTTTGACAAGCTCTTCACTCAGGGGCAACGAGGGCGACGGCTGTAGTGCGATTCTTGCTTTGGCAGGCGAGCGTCTGAGACTGGCGAGCGAGAGCTTCTTGTCGGAACTGCACAGGTCTAGGAGGTTGTTGCCCTCAGTTGAAGACCTCTTGCGCGGACTGCTACAGTCGGAGTCGTCCGCGATAGACCCACTGCGCTTAGCGTAGCCGTTGTTCTCGTCATCCTGCGGCTGGTCGTCGCGCTGCTGCTTCTTGCGGGACAGCAGTGAGCTGCTGATCGTGAGTGGATCACTTTGATTGCCGTTGTTACCGACGCTACTGCTCTCTGTGGCCGCGACACGGGCATTCTTCTTGAGCAACACAGGACTGGAAGGCCAGTGCAATGCCGACCGCCAAAGCGGACGGGAGTGCTGATCATGCTCCCCCGCCCCAGCACCGCGAGGGGTCAGACGCGAGCGATTGAGACCAGACGAAGGGTTCACGAGATGCAGGAACTGGCGAGCGGACGACGTTGGCTTGGCCGTCGCTGTGGATCCCGCGGGACTCCCCGTTTCGATGCGACTCGCCGACATGGTCACCATGGCTGCTAGTTTGCTCGTTGTCCGACCGCTTCGCCTCCAAGTCCGCCTACTAGCCACCTCCTGGCCGGCGGAACAGTCCTACAACCGCTCGACCGCTCCCTCCCGACACCGGCTTATGCGTTGGAGCTTGGCAACGACTGACACTTCCGTGCGGACTAACGCGGCGAGGAAATACTACGGTCAAAGAGGAACGGAGGGGCGGGAAAGGCAGCGGGACAGCCGGACCAAACGTGCGAGAGCGAGCTCGGCTCTTAGCTGTCTTTCGCCTTCACTCGACCTTCCGATTTAGTGAATGCCGCGTCTTCACTGGGTTCCGCTTGTGCATACTCCGGCTTTGAAAATGTGGCGTTTGGGAGTTTTCTTTATTATCAAGTCTGTGCGAAGATAAGATGCGGGTCTTATGAAAACGTAAAGCAAATTGCATGTGCGGAAGCAATCAAAGCGGGACCCGCTGGACATGTCGAAGCTTCCAGAGGCCGCGGCCCCTCCCTTCGCAGCGGAACGCTCTATAATAAGCCCGCGGGCGTGCCAACGCCATCGAAGCGAACGCCCAGGGAAATTGATCATTCTCTTATCAGAAGCGAAACTGGCGCCGTTTGGATTGGATTTACAAACGCAGAGTCTGTTTGTTGCCCTGCAACCCCCAGCCCTCAAATTTAGAGCAGAGCGGCAACTGACAGTTAAGGAGCACATGCAGACGCTGGAGCAGCCCCATTGGTCGATTATCTCCAGTTTTTGCCACTCACATCTTCCCAGCTGTGCTTTATTTTTAGAACCGTATTCAAATCACATTCTGGGTTTTATGCTCTCACCCACATTCGCCATCGCGTTCGGGGGTAGCAGACAGTTGGACCGGACCATGTCGGAAAATTTCTCCCCCACGTTTAACCCGCCGACTCTCTCTCTCTCCCCCGCGTAGAACCAGGAGGCGGACGGACGAACGACGCGCGAAGAACGCAGGCCAGCCCCGACGATTCGAAGGCGCCACGCACGGCCGGACAGACTGGAAAGGAGAAGAGACAAGCGACACGTCGTGGAGGGGCCGCGTCATCGCCTGCCTCGCGCTTGTGGACGCTCGTTCGGTTGTTCCGCCCCCCCCCCCCCCCCCTCTTCCAGCGTCATAAAGTATTGGCAGGTGCGAGGAAACAGCAATCAACGCGGACGGGATGACGCCCTCCAGCATCGCCGGCAGCTTCGGCGGCGCCATCAGCATGACCACGTCCAGCACATCCGGGCTCAGCGGCGGCGCTAGCATCTGGGGTGCGCCGACGCCCGGTCTACGCTCTACCATCACGCTACAGCAGCTCAGCGCGTTCAATATGCGGAATCTGTCCATCTACGGCACCAGCAGCGGCTCGCTCATGAACGTCTACTTCAAACTCGGTACGTTTCCTGCTGTCCGTTTGCGCGTGGGTCTTTGGGTCGATGGGTGTTCTGATGCGACCGAATTGTAGTGGTAGACAGCCGCGTGGTGTACGAGAGCGAGGTGGTGCGCCACACGCTGAACCCCGTGTGGATGCCGTTCCAGTCCGAGGGCGACGACGGCGGACTGACCGGCGTGGAGACGCTGCTGGGCGGCAGCACGCGCTTCGACATCTCGGTGGTGCGCGTGTGGGACAAGCCCAAGGCGCTGCGACGGCCGCGCCGCAAGTCGCGCGCCCTCAGCGATCGCCTGTCGTTCGTGGACGACGCGCCGTACAACAACTCGCGGTCGTTCGCCGACGCCAAGAGCAGCTTCGACGACGCCGACGACCCCGCCACAGACTCGGAGACCCCCACGAACGCCAGCAACGCCAACAACGCGGCCGTCGAGGTCTTCGAAGAGGAGATTCTCAAGTTGAGCTTCGGCGTCCGCGAGCTGGAGCCGCTTCCCGTGGCACTCACGGATTTGTCCAATCTGCCGCTGAATACGTGTCTGTTCGAGTTCTCGGGCCACACGTACGTGCATCGCGAGGTGATGGAGCTGTTGGCTGACACGGGCGTGATCCCGCCCAAGCTGTCGCGTCGCAAAGGCTCAGCCATCCCGACCAAGGACTACAGCTTACATGACGGCGTGGATGCTCTGGAACATGTGCTGACCACACGTCGGACGGCCCAAGCGCTCACTCACACGAACGGCGAGCTTCAAGCGCGGATCCAGAAGACGCTGGTGCTCTCGCAGCAGCGGATCGCACGTGAACAGCAGCGCGCGGCGCTCGAGGAACGCGTCCGTCTGGTACGTGCTCAGGTCGCGGAGAAGCAGCACGCACTGGCGCGACTGAAGACGGTGATGCAGGACGAGCGCAAGACGTTCGAGACGGACATCCATATCCCCAAGGCACTGCTAAGTACGATGCAGATGAGTATGCGCTACAAGGACGAGCGTCAAGGCATCTTGGAGCGTCGGTGCGAAGTGTTACGTGCGGCACACAAGATCCGGTCGAGACAAGCCATGCTGGTGAAGCAGTTAGGCGCCGTGTACCCCATCGAGTACGTGGGCGCTGGCGAGTACAGCATTCGCGGCATCCGCATCGCCAATTCGGACCTGACGGGCGGAGGCAAAGCTGACGAAGAGATGATCTCCACGGCACTGGGGTACATCGCGCATCTCGTCTTCATGCTCAGCAAATACCTGCAGGTGAATCTCCGCTATCGAGTGGCGCCGTACTCGTCGCGGTCTTTCCTCAAGGACGAGATTAACGACCCGCAAGGCGAATACCCTCTGTATAAGAAGGGCGTGGAGAAGGACCGGCACGAGAAGGCCATCCGTTTCCTTCGGAAGGACGTCGAGCAGGTACAGTCCCTCTCTTTGCTGACCGTTGTGGAAAGGAAAGCTTCTTGTAGCTCGTGGGAGAGATGACTGACGCTTTGCTTGTGTTTTGGATGCGGGTGTTATAGCTGTTGTTCTCGCGGAGTTTGGACCCGACAAAAGAAGCGCCGATCCTGGCGCGGCTGAAGGAGCTCACAGATGCCGAGAGCTCGTGGCTGGCGAGTGATCGCAGCATGAACGGTAGCAGTAGCAACATCGGCGCCAACACCGGCGCCATCGTGCCTCGATAGTTTAACCCCCATACAAAGGGTGCATTGGGGGAGCAAGTGAGGGAGGGAAGACATCGCTTTGCTGCGACGGGGGAGGCGGAATATTAGGATAGATGCTTTGGGTTTTCATTGCTCGCTTGGCTTTTGAGCCGTACATTCCTTAATGCTGATGCTACTGATACCATAGGGCTTGGAGCTTAAAGCTTAGTTAGAGCTTCGAGCCGACAGCATTCGGCGGGTAGTGCGTCTTGTACCAGTGACGCGCAATGTCCTCGCGCTTGCAGACCCAGACGTCGTCACGGAAGCTCTGGACATAATCCAGGAAGCGCAGCAGCGCGGCGATGCGGCCAGGATGACCCACCACGCGGCAGTGCAAGCCGATGGACATCATCTTGGGCTGGCCGGCGCGACCCTCGGCCAGCAGCACGTCGAAGGCGTCCTTAAGGTACGTGAAGAACTGCTCCCCGGAGTTGAAGCCTTGCGCCGATACGAACTTCATGTCGTTATTGTTGAGCGTGTATGGGATCACAAGGTGCGGTCGTCCGAACTGCGTGTTCCAGAACGGCAAGTCGTCATTGTAGGCATCGGCATCGTACAGGAAACCGCCTTCCTCCACCACTAGACGACGCGTGTTCACGTTGGGTTTGCCTTGATAGATGCCCACGGGTCGGGTCCCCAGCAACTTCTCGTGGATCGCCACAGTCTTGTGGATGTGCTCGCGCTCTGTGGCCTCGTCCACGTTCTGGTAGTCGATCCAGCGGTAGCCGTGACTGGCCACCTCCCACCCCGCCGCCTTCATGGCTTGCGCCGCTTCTGGGTTCTTCTCCAATGCGAGGCCCACAGCGTAGACAGTCAGCGGGAGTTGCCGCGTCGTGAACGCGCGGTGCAGTCGCCAGAAGCCCGAGCGACTGCCGTACTCGTACAGCGACTCCATGTTCATGTTGCGCTCGCCCACGTAGGACGTGGCGCCCACAATGTCCGATAGCAAGTGCTCCGAGCCGGCGTCCCCGTTCAGAATGCAGTTCTCGCCGCCTTCCTCGTAGTTGAGCACGAACTGCAGCGCCAGCTTCTTGCCGCCAGGCCACTTGGGGTCGAACCCGCGCGCGCCGTAGCCCACCAGGTCGCGGTCCACTAGCAGATCGGCTGCCATGATGCTACGAGTGCGTGTGAGCTTGGTATGAAGAGCGGGGAGGCGCAAGGGGCAGCGGGCTCTTCGAGATGTGCTGCAAAACTGGATGCTGAATGCGAAGCAAGAGATGAATTTGAATGCGCGTTGAAGCAAGAACGAAACGTACTTAATAGGAATGAAGCGAACTTACAGTGAAGTAACATCTGAAGTGACATCGCAAGTCGTACTTTACCGAAACGATAAGATACGTTCTTTGGATCGCGCTTCCGAGCCGGAAGGGGGGAGAAGGATCAAAGACACAAGCAGCAGATTGAGCAAGCGAGCGAGCAAAGCACCATGTCTGGAGGAGGATACGACCGCCACATCACCATCTTCTCGCCCGAGGGACGGCTGTACCAGATCGGTGCGTGTCTTGTTCGCATTGGCTGCTCCGCCGATTGGCTCTGCGTGCCTTGGCAGTCGTCGAGACGAACGAGGAAGCTCAAGCCAAATGCGATCGATCTTCTCGGTCGAACTGACTGAAATGACCCGGGAAATGCCTTGCTGTTGCGCAGAGTATGCCTTCCGCGCAGCCAAGGAGAGCACCCTCACGTCTGTGGCGGTGCGCGGCAAGGACAGCGTCGTGTTTGTCACGCAGAAGAAAGTGCAGGTACGGACTGAAGACCTGCACCTGTGTTGTTGATATAGGCGATGATTGCTCGCCTTGGGGTGCAACAGGACGAGAAGGAGGGCTCATAATGGCTTCGTATTGGCTCTTACGTGGATATCGTGTGTGTAGGATAAATTGATCGAGCCCGATTCGGTCACGAACGTCTTCCAGATCACGCCGGAGATCGGCTGTCTGATGACCGGGCTGTATGGTACGTTGGCTTCTCCCTCTCAAGCAGATACTAGCGATATGTGAGCGCTCTGACTGCTGCAGTGGCTGCTTTGCCTGCGTTTTCCAGCTGACTCGAAGGCGCAGGTGCAGCGTCTCCGCTACGAAGCGCACGAGTTCGAGAGCAAGTTTGGCTACAAGATTCCGTGTCACGTGTTGGCCAAGCGCATCGCTGACGTCGCGCAGGTAAATGCATCCAAACGCGCTTAGCGCTCGCGTTAAGTGCCTCGAGTTGTGGCTAACGTCACCCACTTGTGGATTCGATGGCTGCAGGTGTACACCCAGCACGCGTCCATGCGCGCCTTCGGCGTCATCACGATGCTGATCAGCGTGGACGACGAGAAGGGCCCGCAGCTGTTCAAGATCGACCCGGCCGGCCACTTCTGGGGCTACAAGGCCACGGCGGCCGGCGTCAAGGAGCAGGAGGCGCAGAACTACCTGGAGAAGAAGATCAAGGCCAACCCGAGCATGGACTACGAGACCACGCTGCACACGGCCATCACGTGTCTGCAGTCCATCCTGTCGGCGGACTTCCGCCCCAACGAGATCGAAGTGGGCGTGGTGCTGCAGGGCCAGCGGTTCCGCCAGCTGCCGGAGGACGAGGTGGAGACGCATCTCACGTCCATCAGCGAACGCGACTAAGCCTATGGCCAGCTCTTGCGTAGCGGATCACTCGCAGAGAAGGAAGGAGTAACGGGAAGCCAAACACAATACCACGAGCCGGGGGCGAACGACTTCGTGCTCGAGTTTGACCACGTCCTGCCAGGTTTACTTGGACATGCGTTGGGTTGGCCTGTCGGCGCTGCATCCCGTGCGTATCCTGGTCCATGTGTGTTTGTTTGGTCGTGCTTGCTTGAGCCAGGGAGCTCCGCAAGAGCTGCCGCACCACAAAGGGGGGCTTAGCTGCCACCGAGCACGCTGGGATTCGCTTGCTGCTTCTTGCCATCTCAAAATGGATGTTGAAACTGCTCTCCCTGCTGGGAAAAAGAGAAACGGACACGGCAAGTCGACCAGTGCGTCGCTTCCTTCCAAAGGTTCCTTCGTGATCGACCGAGCAGGCGCTTCCAGACCCACAACCCACACTGAAGCCAGCGACGCCATCCCCAAGAACCTCTCTTCCCAGTGACGAAGCATGGACCCCGAAGCCAGCACGAGCGCCCCGCAGGCCAAGTCGCTGCGCCACTTCATCACGGACAACTCCGGCTGGACGTTCAACCTCATCACGACGCAGCTCCTGTTCTGGATCGTGGGCTTCCCGCTGGGCCTCAAGTACGGCTACTCGAACGACCAGTATGACGCCAAGGGCGCCATCCCGTCGGGCTCCGAGGGCTCGGGCGCTTACGTGGTCACGCTCTTCGTCTGCGCTCTCTGTACCGCCGTGTACATCGCACGTTTAGTGTCCTACTTCGACTGCAAGGGCCCCACGACTGCCAAGGAGCACGTGGAATGAGCTTCTCACGACGAGATCGGTGGCGGATCCGGTGCAGCAAGTGAGGAGACCTGCAACATGCACGTCAAACGACAGGATAAGCACCACTTGAATGCCGAAATTGCACCTTTACTTCATTCGTTGGCAGGCCAATCGGCTCGGCTGGGGCTTCTTCCCCGAAGCATTGTGCTCACAAAAATCAAAGCAGCTTCCACAGCAGAAAGCACTGGGAGGTTGCGTACATGGAGAGCACTCGGGCGTCTCCAGCTTGGTGCTTTGGGTGGTTGTTTTTCTTGCCGCTTGCAGCTCTTCTCTTCCGTCTTGAGCGCTGGCTTTCCGCTTGTTTTGGGCTTGTTGTGTGTGGGTTGTGCGGGATGAACAAGACGAACGGACATGCAGGAGCTGGCGTTTGTTGGGGTGGCCCCCTCCTCAGAGCAGCTTCTTGAGGGAGCCTGGGGTGAAGGTGCTTCGGCGTGCCTCACGTGGCGGCGAGCTCCTGATGCTGCCAGAGCCGAACGACCGCGAGAAACTCGAGTCGGGGGACGAGCTGGACACACGCGACTTGATCTGGCGCACGGGCGCTCCAAGCTCGCACTGACTCACATTCTGCGCGAAGCGCATGCTGCATAAGGACTCGTCCAACGAGGCGAACGTGGGCGACAGGTTGGCCATCATGAGCGTCTTCCCGTCCCCCGAGAGCGCAGGCTGCAGGGCGTAGGTCAACTTGCTGTTCCGGTACGGAACGTGCGATGACTTCTTCGCCAAAGCCTGGAACACATCGGCCAGCGAGCTCAGACTCTTGTTGATGGCCTGCGCTTCCTTCAGCCGGTCGCCCGTGGCATGTGACCGACTCAGACGTTCACTGCCCGCGAGGTCCACGAGGCTCAGACTGCCTACGACCTCCGTGTTCTGAGCCTCGTTGAAACCGTGGATCTGGAGCGCGAAGATACTGTGGCTTCGCGATGAGTGCGCGTTCATGTCCGTGCGATCCACCGACCGGTTGCAGGCCGCCAGGTTCACGATCTCCTCCACCTGCTCCGCCGCTTGGGCAAAGTCGACAGTCACCTGCGTCAGTCCCTCCACGTAGTTCTTGCCGCGCCTGTCCGTTCGGATGTTGTGCTTGCGTGGCTCGTCATTGCCGTTGTATGAGACCAGCAGATCGCGGATGACCTCATTGTAGATCTCATAGAACGTCACGTCCAACGAGAACTGCCAGCCCATGGACGTTAGCTCGTTGCAGCAGTCGATGATGAGATCGATGGCGCGTGGGATAATGCCGCGCATCTGCGCCTTGCCACTGCCCTGCATCGTGTGCGTCTTGCCCGAGCCGGTCTGACCGTAGGCGAAGATGCACACGTTGTAGCCATCCATGGCCGACTGGATGAAATCCGCCACATCCTGGAACACGTTCTCTTGCGACTCGGACTGGCCGTAGATCTTGTCAAACGCGAACGTGTGCGGGTTGTCCACGTTGGTGGTGATGGTGGAGGCGAAGGTGTCGCATCGGATCGCCGACTGCGGGTTCTCGGCCAGTCCTTCATCCCCGTCAGCCCGCAGGAACGGACGCAGGCGAACGTGCACGCGGATGTTGCCACGCAGCTCTTGGATGACGTTGTGTAACTTACGCCGGATCGTTTCGCCCTCCGCGATCTTCATCTCCAGGTCGGCGATCTGGTCCGCCTTCTCCGTCAGCTCCTGGCGAGCCGCCAGGAGCTCGTCCGTCAGCTCCTGCATCCGCTGGCTGAGTTCCTTATCCTCCGGTCGCGAGAACAGCGATGTGATGCTCTCACTCCCACTCACTGAGCTACCGATCGTGCTGCCCCTACCGATCGGTTCTCGGGAAGTGCTCGGTTCAGCGCTGCGCATTAGGCGGTTCTGGGTCTGCAGCACCTTCATCTCGCCAGCCAGCGAGATATTGCGCTTCTCGTAGCGGGCTTGCAGCTCCTCCATCTTGGCTTCATGGGTCGTCTGCAGAGCCACCATTTGCGCATATAGCGCCGTGTTCTCCACCGTCAGCTGCTCCACGTTCACCTGGAACTGCTCGCGCCGACTTTTCTCGTCCTCGAACTTGGCCTCCATGGCCGCCAGCTTGTCCTGCAGCAGGTTCTTGTCCGCCGCCATCGACTTGGCTTCACGGACACGCTCGCCAGTCTCCAGCTTCAGACTCGACGCCTTCGACTTCATGATCTTGATCGTCTCGTTCAATCGATCGATCGTCTTGTTTGCCTGCGCCAAGTCTTCCGCGATCGCACGATTCTTCTTGGCCAAGTCGGTCGTCTTCTCCCAGAAGGAGTGCGCGTTCGAGGACCGCTCGTCGTCCTCGTCGTCGACCTGTTGCTTCATGAAGTCGAGCTCCGCGCGGGCGGCGTCCAGATCCAGCTCCAGCTGCCGCTTCTGCATGCCGAGCGTGATGTGCGCCTCCTGCACCGCCTTCAGCTCGTCATCTTTGCCGTGCAGAGTCTCCGTTACCAGCCGCGAACTGGAGAGCACGGAGGCTGAGGACCGTTCGCGCTCCTGCGTCAGAGCCTGCTCATGCTCCGTGATCTGCTCGGCGAAACGCGTTCGCCACTTATCTTCAATCTTGTCCGTGGCCTTCTTCAGAAGCGCACGCACGTACGCCGACAACGGCGAGTCTTCCTGCATGGCTTGCACGATCTCGAGACGCTGTCGCTCTGCCTCTTCCGTCGGCATCCGCGGGAAAATGTTCTGCGAGGACGTCGTCGACGCCGTCTCTGAGTCGGACGTCGGGTGAGGCGAGCGGGAGAGCGACGCTCCATCGCGCAGGTCCTCCAGATCGAGCTCCGGGAGCAAGGTCTTCGACGGATCACTGTGTTTGGCCGCTTCGCCACTCAACAAGCGCGTCAGACGCTCGATCTCGGCAGCTGACGCGTCCACATAGTCGCTCTGCTCCAGTGTTCGTCTCTCGAAGGCTTCGCAGCACACCATGAGCCCTTCGTTGTGCGCACTCAGTCGCCGCAGTCCAGCCTTCAGCAGCTTCATTTCCTCCAATCGGGTCTTCATGTTCATTGCGGTCGGTGCAGACGACGATGAAGTTGACAAGGCCAGATAGCTCAGTAGCTCCTGCACGCCTTTCTCCGCCAGCTCATGGTCTTCCTTCAGCGCTTGGACCGAGTCCTCGTCCAGCGTGAACTCTTCGGGCAGCATCGTCATGGACGGAGCCGACGCAGGCCATACCTTGTGCGTCGAGGTAGGCGCCTTGTGACGCCCCGGGGACGACATCATGGCACTGCTGCTCGATCCGCGACTTCGCTCGGTCTTTCTCGGAGGCATGGCATTGCTCTTCATCCGCTGTGTTGTCCTCGAAGACGCCGCCGAGACCACCGACGCGGACGTCGCGGACGACGAGATGGACGAGCACGACGACTGCGACCCGAGGCTGCTGCGCCGATCCTCCTTATTGCTCTCCACCAGGTCGTGCAGGGTCTTTCGCCGCGCGGCTCCCAAGCTGGTCGTGCTCTTGCCTTTGTCCCTCGTCAGCGACGCCACGCCTCCTCCAGTACTGCTACTAATACTACTCAAACTGCTGCTGCTATTGGTGCGCTTGAGCTCGCTGCTTCCGTCGGCAGTGGAGCTCACTGTGGTACCGTTCAGGCGCGCCTTCATGGACTGCGAGTACGCGCGACGCACCTCCATCGCCGACGGGCGCTTCGTCGCGCCGTCTTCCGCCCCAGCCGCTGCCGAGACGCCACCCGATCGCGGCGCCAAGTCGCTCGCGGTGCCGACGCGCTGGATTTTCTTCTCCAGAGCGCGAGGCGTCGTGCGCGCCGCCATGCCCAGTCGACTGGCGCTCGGGGGCACCGACGTCACCGTCAAGCTGCGCGGCTTCGTCGCGGGCGGCGTGACGGCCGCTCCGGCCGTGCTGCTTCTCCGCATGGGGCTCTTCCCGGGCGTGGTGGGTCTCGCGATCTTAGCCGGAGTGCGAAGTCGTGACGGCCTTTCCGAGCCAATGACGTGGTTCGCGGTCGAGATGACGAGGTGCGTGGGCGACGTGGTGGGATCGCAGCGCGTTTCAGCGACCGCCAGCTCCGTCGCGCCGTCGTACGCGTCGTCCTCGTCGCCACCCACTTGGTCGTCGCTCGCGTCTTCGTGACGACCGCCTTTCTCCTCCACCAACGACACGTCACACGCAGAGGAACCGCTTTCCACACGCGAGACGCCGCCAGCTTCGACTGCCAGCCCTGCGCTCTCCATCATCTAAGCCGAACTCGACGCTCGGATCGCTGGATCTCTGTCGGCTGCTAGCAAGGGGCGGAGAAGCGCAGCGAACACACAACCAACACTCCCGGAAGCGTCTGGACTGTGGGAGACAGCTGGTTGACGTGCTCCGCTCGCTGTCTCGTTCTCTCAACAGTGGCTGGTGTAACAAGCAGAAAAGGGGGCTCTCGCCTTCGAGTCTGCCTTCCCTTCTTCCTCCCGGTCGGTGCCCTCCGCCTTCTTCCACCCACTCGAGCGGCCGCTATTGACACGCGATTGACGATTGACGGAGTGGAAGCCAACCCAAACGCCTTGGTTTGAGTATTTGAACTGCCCAAGCTCGACAGGATTCGACGAAAGGAAGGAACAAAGGGAGCACGCAAGGAAGGGGAGATGCGTCTTCGCTGCCATCGCTGCTGGCACAACCTCCGGTTACTGACCTCCACCAGTCGTATACTTGCTATTTGTATGGATATATGGATCCGGGTTGGTATAGCCGAGGTGAAGAGATGAAAGGACCAACACTCCGGGTCTTCCGCTTGGCCCAGATTCTGCGCGCACTGGTCACCTCCGCCTTCCAGGAATGGAATCCTGCCACACGATGCTCCGCCAGGCTGGCTGGCAAGCGAAGGTAAGGGCGCTGCCGATCATGACGCAGCGAAGATCCTGCTGCACATGCGTCCTGGATGAAGAGCGTGGCGTAGTGGGTGGGTGTTTCCTTCGTTGGGATCTTCTCGGAGGGGGCCAGAATTCCCATCAAGTGGCGTTCAGATCCATCGTGTCGGATGCGGTGGCGATCCCATTCGTAACGCTATCGCAAGAATGGGTCGTCCGTCGCACCAGCTACAAAAGGCCATCGCGGCAACGCGTCGGCTGGATCCTGAGCCATCCTGAGAGGTGGTCGCGCTCGATACATGTATGATACCGTAGCAATTGAAGAGGCAAGCAAAGGGTTGCAGATGGCGCCAGACGCGCATACATGTACCATAGTTCTTCACATCCATCGTGTGACGCAGCTCAAGGCAGCCATTATCCTCGTGTAGCCTGTCGCGAGATGGGTTCCTTCACACCCTCATACGTTCACGATCACAGGTCGGTGTCGCGAATGTACCGATTGCCTTCCGATTCCTTGATCTCCGCCCTGTGTGTGGTTGCAGGTAGGAAGACACCACCACATATATAGCGCACAATGAGCTGATGCGCCATGTTCCACATCGTCCACCAAGCGCGTCACGGTACCTGTATCTCCCCATAGTCATGACAGTGCGGTTGCTGCCCTTATCCGGAGCAAGTGGAGCAGCTGCAGCGTGGTCGCGCTGGTTGTCGCTCTCGCTCGCAGCTGCGGCCGCCATTCCTTTGCCGAAGCGTCGGCTCACGCCCAAGGCCAGCTTCTCGTCGATCACTCGAATGCACGCGTCGCATACCCGACAATCTTCCTCGGCCACCTTATTCGGCGAGATTTCCTGGGCAAACACACAACAAGATCACACAGCAGGGGTCATGTTAGCGCACATCTTGCAGGAAAACGCCCAACTCGCCCCGCCTCATTCCAGTCAAGGCTTGCTTACCTTGTAAATGAACCTGGTCCGGCTCCCCGAGCAGGTGTCGCACACGACAGCGCCACAGCGACGGCAGTGGTGACGGCGGACCCAGAAGGAGAACTCCGCGCGGCACAGCATGCACGTATCCACCGAGACGTCGGGCACCCATTGCCCGTCGTTCTTGCCGAGGCGAGCGAGTCCCACAATCGCAAACCATACACAAGGCACCATCAGCAACGCGCACACCAGACACAGCAGCCCAAGGCGTGCTCCGTACCATGTGCGCCCGCCAAGAGCTCTCCAGCGGGTCTTTCGAGTGCGTCTTCAGAAGCGGCGGTGTCGCCTGGTCCTTCGTCATTTTGCGTGAGTGCTACACAGCTTTTCAAGAGTCAACACGAAGGCGCGAAGTCGCGGAGAATCCTTCCTTATTTAGTGTGCATATTAGTGTGGTACACACTAAGTCTACCACGAAATATCCGGAGCGCCAACTTCAAGGAAGGCTTACTTCAACGACCTCTTTGCTGCTTGCTTTGCATCCTACTACAGCTTCTGCTTCTTGCTGGTCGAGGTGTCCAGGTGGTCGCCAGTCTGGAATTCGCGGTCGCCGGCGTCACCGAGGCCCGGGACAATGTAACCCTCCTGTTCCCAGAAAGCAAACCAAACAACCGCCATACGATCAGTAACTGCGAGTTGGAGCA
Organism: Nothophytophthora sp. Chile5; assembly: GCA_001712635.2. Classification (NCBI taxonomy): domain Eukaryota; phylum Oomycota; class Peronosporomycetes; order Peronosporales; family Peronosporaceae; genus Nothophytophthora; species Nothophytophthora sp. Chile5. Next base: position 22,303 of record MBAC02009483.1, read on the forward strand.
ACGCCCCTATGAAGACGTTGCACATCGTTCAACTCCATGTTGGCAGCGGCGTGTACCTCAGTGAGTCCCTCGTCAATAGCAGCCAGGAAAATCTCCACATCCGGATGCTTGGCGCACACTTCCTGCAGGCCTGATGAGCGAAAAACGCAGACAAAATCGCAGCAGTGAGTGACAGACGCGGCCGCAATAAAGATAGTGGGCACGAAGGAATGCGAAGCCTGGAGACGCAAGCCATACCTTGTTTGGACGCAATCGTGCTCACAATCTTGATCTTCGCGACGCCCCACGTCTTCAGCACCGCCACCGTGGCGATGATCGTGCCAGCTAGATGGGTTTAACACGCATAACATGACAGCAAACAGCGTGTCACTACCAACGCAAGCAATATGGCCAAAACTCTGCCTGCGTCCATGCAAACACTGGGTCTTGGGCCCCTTCCCACCTGTGGCAATGACTGGCTCCAGCACAATCGCGACGTCGGCGTTGCATTCCTTGGGGAGTTTGTTGTAGTACTGCACGGGCAGCAGCGATTGCTTGTTGCGATACATTCCTGGAATCAAAGCAGCAGAACTTAGCAAAGCTGCCACAAAATGCAAGCCTTCAGGAACGCAATATATACCGATGTGGTGGACGGTGGCGTTAGGGAGGACGTCAAGCATCGGCTCCACCTAAAAGCAGGCAGCGACAAAGATGAAAGCAGTATGTCAAGAGTGAAGCTCAACACCATGTTTAGTGAAGAGATACACTCCATAGTGATCATGATACGATCGTACCATTCCTAAGCCTGCACGAAGGATCGGCACAAGCGCCACGGATGTGGCCAGCTCGGCACCCTGGTGCTCGCCGACGGGCGTCTAAGCAGCAAAACCAAGCGATTCGCACAGCATGCATCGTCAGAACCCGCCCAGACTCGATTCTTTGCCGTATCATTTGCTCATTTCGTTCTCACCTTGATCTTCTTGGGGACCGTCGACAAGTCATCCGTCGCATCGTATCTATAAGACCGCATGCATTCAACCAAGTCAGTAAGAGCTTGTGCACGTGAGCATGCTAAATCTCTCCCCAGCCCCAGCCAAATGAGCACAACTTACCCAAGGTAGAACGTCACCTCGCGCAGCAGGTTGCGGAACACGCGGCTGTCGGTGCGCTCATCGCGCAGCTTGGTGAGCTTGTGGTGCAACACCGGGTGCGTCGCGCACCACACTTTGCTCCCGGGAGCGAGGTCGAACTTCTTGTTGTCTACGCGCGTGTCCACCTTCATCTTAGGAGACTTGGTCTTGCTCTTCTGCGGGGCGGGGCGGGGCGGGGCGGGGCGGGGCGGGGCGAAACGGATCGACTTGGTGGCTTGATGGCAGATTCGGGACTGACGGCAACAGACGATGGGGCGGAGGCCGATCCGGAGATGCCGAGCGCATGTGCGCCCCCTGACGAAGGGACCGACCGGCCCGAGTGAATGCGAAAAGAAGGTAAATCCTCCAATCTTTTGCATTCAGATGCCGCCATTTCGTCCAATCACAGATGTCCGTTTGAGTAGCTGATCCAATCAAAAACGAGTTGCTGGGTGTTTCCATCAGAATGCTTACTTCAACGAACAATGTCAAAAACGGGTATCGAATATGAAGCAAACAATCTGGAATGATCAAAAATGCACAGATTCTGATCGCAAAATGAATCGTAAAAAACTTATTCGTGCATGTGGACGTTATCTATAGCGCTGGGCACGAAGAATCGAAGCTGTCTGCACTTACCACTCGGTCTCGTGGAAGTCCTTGAGGAACTTGCCGAAGACGACGTCGTCCGAGTTGTACCCGACGAAAATGGGGTCCAGCACACGCGCCGCCGCGTCGATCTCGTCGATGGGCGTCTGGAAGTTGGCGGCCTCAGCGTGGGCATGGGCTTTGGCCAGCGGGTTCTCGTCGTTGATCCAGCTATAAAGTCACAAACACAGGGAAATCAGTTAGCACAACAGCAAGCTTGTGGCCATAGAGAAAGCATGGCGTACCCCGTGTCGACCGAGTTCATGTAGATGCGTCGCTTGCTGAGGTCTTCGGCGCAAGTGCGCGTCATCATGTTGAGCGCAGCCTTAGCCATGTTGGTATGCGGGTGATTCGGCGTCTTGTAGCGGTAGAACTTGCCTTCCATGGCACTCACGTTCACGATAAACTTCTTCTCAGTCGCCCCGCTCTTCTCCAACAGTGGCATCAGGCGATTGTTCATGATAAACGGTGCCAACGTGTTGATGGCGAAGACCTCCGCCACTTCCGGGGTGGCCACCTCGCCGATACGCAGCAGCCACGAGTTCCGCGAACGCAGATCCACCTGTTGACCGTTCACATCCACGAGACCTTCGGGGAATGCGCTGGCATGATCGTCGGCGTGGTCCTCGCCGGCGATCAGCGGCACCTGCGACTTGAGTGCCGACGACATGGCCATGTGCGCAGCCACGTTGCCTGCTGTGCCCTCCGCCGATGACGTCGGAAGCGCCAGTGATTTGACGTGCGCTTCAAATTCGTGCTGGTGATCCATCAGCATCTGCACCTCCTTGCCACTCGCCTCCAACGCTTTGGTTTCTTTCTCCACCAAGTGTTTGTAGTACGTGGGCGGTCGACGCACAGTCTGACACGCGTTGTGCACAATCATGTCGAGCCGCGAATATCGTGTAAGCACGAAGTCCAGGAACTGCTCGAGATGCACGAGGTCGCGGAAGTCGATGCCGAAGATCTGCAGCCGGTCCTTGAAGGTCGCGTACTCCGGGTGCTTTGCGAACCGCTCGGCTGCATCCTTAGGGAAGCGCGTGGTAGCAATGACCGCCGCACCGCCCAGCAACAGTTTCACGGCCGCCTGGAAGCCAATCTTCACGCGAGCACCCGTGACAAGAGCCACCTTGCCGCGCAGATCGGCGGTCTGGAACCGCTTGGAGAAGTTGAGGCCGGCGCAACGCGGGCACAATTGGTCGTAGAAGTGGTGGATCTTGTCGAAGCGGCTCTTGCACGTATAGCACGACCGGAACCCCAGCAGCGCACTGGCCTCTTTCTTTTCAGCAGTCGCTTTCTCTTCGCGGGCCTGTTCAGTCTCATCTTGGCACAGCTTCTTCAACGCCGGTTCTGGGCCGCCAATCAGGTCCGCAGTCGAATGACAGACGTCCTCGCCCGCCACGCCATCGGCAATCATTGGCAAAGCGCGACCAGCGTCATCTTTCCCCTGCTCCAGCAGCGACTCGAGCTTCGAGAGTCGCTCGCGACGCAAGGCCGAGCTGTTGATGTGGCGGCGGTCGTGCATCTTGCGCTGGTTATGACGCGCGCGCTTCTCCTCGCGGATGGCCTTGTCCTCCAAGTACTTTTTGCGCCCCACGCCGCCGAACTTGCGGCCCTCCATGAGCTCCGTCACAGGTGCCAAGTGTTTCCGAAACATGCGCATGTTGCTCTGTCCCAGGAGCTCCTTGCGCTTGGCAACCACGTCCAACACCTTGAACGTCGTTTCGAGCTCCGCCTCGGTGAACGGCATCTCCTCCTGCGGAGCCGCGGCCTCACTGTCATTGGCCTCGCCTTGAGCAGCGGGTTGGGGCTGCGGCAGCGGCGCAGGCGCCATGACGACGTCCTCCTCCGCCTGCATCACGACACCGATTGCTGGTTGCAACGCGTCCAAACAAATGGCAGCCTGTTCTCCAGCACCGCCAAGCGGCTATCTTTGTAAAATACAACAGGCTAAAACTGTTTATCAAAATATGCAGAATGTATTGTGGCAATTATGGAGATAATCGCGACTATATTGTGAATTTCTCTTCTCTACGCTTTGTATTTTCGATTTTGGAGCAAACTGTTGTGGATATTGGTATCTAAGATGGTACAGATCTGCTATATTGGTAAGGGATTTGAGGTCGAGGACAGATGCGGGCGTGAGGACCGCATTCGCAAGCCAAAGCAACCGACCGAATCGACTTAGACCATGTCGTTGAGTGCGTTCGTGGCGGGCGCGGCGCTCGGTGGACTGCGCTACGGCGCCGTCAAGTTCCAGCTGCTGGAGCGCGAGAGCGTGGTGCTCTACTCGGTGAACCAGGTCAAGGAAAACTTCCACGGCGAGGCGCATGTAAGCACAGAGTCAAGATGCGATTTCTGGCGACGAGACTGGACTAACGGGCTTGTTTGCATGCGGCGTATAGCACAAGACGCGGAGTGAGGAACGATACGAGCCGCTGCCCAGTCGGGAGCACGAGTACTACACCTACGTGCGCGAGGGCTGGAACTCCAAGGTGCTGGCTGTCCGTAACAAGGCGTATGAGGTCTTCCAAGGCACCAACTGAGTGCTACAGAGAACGAACGGCTCGGATCTCCAAGGCTGGTCTAGCAACTGCCCACCAGCTACGCTCAGGGCATGTCATCAGGGTAAAAGCACACGAAGAATCCGCTTAAACACAGCAAATGTACCGTCGTTTCTGCTCCTCGATCTGACAGGCAAAGGACCTAGGGACATCTGTGGCTCCTTTGCCTCTTGCAATGCTTAGATGATGGGTACACCGTGACGCTCCATGGTCACCGAGTGCTCGACCAGTTGCGCCTGCGTTTCCTGGGCTTGTTGCACCAGCTCTTGCATCTTATTGCGGTAGAACTCCACATGCGACTTCCCAGAGCCAGCACTGCTTACTGTCGAGTACTCTTCTTCTGGATCAGCCCGTGCATATTCATGATCATCCTCGTGCTCCAGTCGCCGCCGAGCTTCTGCAATGTCCTCTTCGGCATCGCTATCTCCATCCAGACTCTCTTGCTCGCCCGCCACCACATCGTACCAACGGGAGCTTCCTCTCTCCAGCTCCATACTGAGGTGAAGCGCCGGTTCCGACTGTCGTAGCTGAACCAGTGGCGTCTGCAGGAAGCTGCGCAGCTCCAACTCTTTACGTCGCTCGTCCATAGCCGCAATGGCATCACGAACGCGCGTCTGAAGCGTCCGCACCGTCATCTTCATGGCTTCATCGTCGTCTTCGCCTTGGTGGATGCCGGCATCAAAAACCGCCAATGCCCCGTATCGGGATCGCTTCTTCGAGTCTACGAGAGGCACGCCGGCGTAAAACCTCGCTTGCTGGGGACCTGAGACGATCGGCAGCTTCCGGAAGTCATAGCCGGATGGGTGCAGCGACGATCGCGGCTCTTGTTGGCAGGTATCACGAGTGACCACGGGCCTCTGGAGCTGGAGCACAGGCTCACAGCAACGCAAGTTCGCTGCCACTTTCATTAACTTTGCGCTGCCTCGCACTTTGAGGTAGTGAATGGCCGTGTCCCTCGTCTCCGTCTCGTTTGGCTGACTCTTCTCGTGTTGCATTGTACCCGAAAACAGCGTCAGAGCCGCGAACTTGGAGCTTCTCACAGCTGCCGCGTCCTCGCAAAGCTGGAGGAGAATGTCTTCGTACTGCTCCAGCGTCTCGAAGCTTCGGTGTACCAGCGATTTGTCATGTTCGCGAGATTTCACACGCAATTTGACTCGAGCGGAGCGTTCCGGGACCTGATTGCTCTGGCCACCACTCTTCGCAGTGGAGACTACAGGACCCGTCGCTCTCGCAGATGGCGCCGGCGTCTGGAAATACCGCGACTTCAATCCTGCGTCCACTCCCTCACGCCTTGGCTCCGGGCTGGCAAACTTGTCTTCATCCTCACTATCATTGTTTTGTGCTTCAAGACGCCCACCTTGCGGCTCCATACGCGATGACTCGGTCCAGAATCGGGTCTGAAGTTGTTCACGTGTTGCCGGTTCCTTCGAGTTCGTCTTGGTCACTGGCGTGTTGGGCGCAGTTGTCACCACGGGAGGCGTCGTTGCTGCCACCAAACGATTGCCGCTCCATTTGTTGGTGAAATACCGACGGTCAATAACGGGAGAAGCAGCTGGGTGCGGATAAGTCGTCGCTTGCTCCAAGACTTCTCGTTGATGCGCTTCCTCCATAGCCACTGCAAACCGTCGATCGGCTCGCTCACGCGCCTCCTTCTCGCTCTTAGTGTTATCCACGCCGACAGTGCTTCTTCGTTTCCGGGGTGGATTCTCCAAGGCTGTCGCATTCGCTGCCACCAACTCTTCCTCTCTCACATCTTCCGCTTTCACTCGCGGGTTATCCGTTGATGCAGTGATACTCGGCTCGGATCGAGCGAATTGACACGGTGGTCGTGGCCTCAAGCTCGCATTTCTGTGATCACAAGGCAAGCAGATGCGCAGCACCGTCGGGCCGGATGTGGGCAGATCCACGTCCTTCTGTACGGAGCACTCGCGGCAAATCACTTCCCCACAGAGTCGACAGTGGTGGCGTCTTCGCGTGAGCTGATGGAACCGACGGAAGCAGACCACACACTCGGAACGCTCGGCATTGCGAACCCATCGAGAAGCTTGCAGAGATTCAAGCCGCAGGCTCATCAGGTACGCGTCGGCGGCGTTCTCCAACCGCTCAATTTGCAGAGCCATTTGCCGTAGCACCTGCTGAAGGGCACGGAACTGGCGATCACTGCATTGAGTCAGCATCGCCGTGGCTGGTGCCGAGCCTCGATCCTGTGCGATGCTCATATAGAAGACCACGTCCGTCTTGTCGCTGCTGTCGGTCGGATAGAGGAGGAAGCCGCCCATGGGGACCTTGCAACGCACTACGCGGTGGGAATCCAACAGTTCTGGGCAATGGCGCGTCTCCATGGACTGGAAGAGTTTGTAAGCCACCGGCACTTCGTCAGCTGCATGCAGTCCGTCGTCTCGTTTATTGCCATCTTGCGGCCAGTTCTTATTGTTGTTGTAGCAGGCATTGTTCATGGCGAGTTCATCGATGGAGTGCCACTTGGTGTACTCTTGGAGACACATATCGCAGTCCGAGACCATGGGGTTGCTACAGCGACACACTAGCCAACGTACAGCCATGGATTCGCCTGTTGCACCGCCATTTTGAGCCGAGAAACCGCTTCCTCCGGCACTGTGGAAGAGCACAGATGTGTCCGCTATTAGGTTGCCGTAGATGATTTTGATGAACGATCGATGCGCAGTGGCTACCGAAGCGTCCAGCGTCGTGAGTACCGTCTCCAATGGCGCATTCACGGTCACGCTACTACGAACGCTATACACCAGCGACTCGTGTCCGTTATGTGGGTTTGGTGAGAGGTGAGCGGCCTCGACAACCGCCGGCCGCCAGGTCTTCTTGGGCTTCTGGAACCCGGGTCTGCCTTTGAGGACTCGTTTCTCCCAGAGCGTCACGTTCGTCTTCTTCCGGGGCTTCACTCGCGTCCAGGATGAACTAGACGCGGCATTCGTCGTGGCATTAGGCGGCGCACACTCCGCTACCAACTGTGCCAATTGCGAATGCCCTAGTTCCATCGCAGCCGCCACTTCTTCACGCGTCATCGGGAACGGCACCACGTAGCGCCCTTGACCCGCTGTACTGCTGTCGGTTCCGCCTCGAGCGTCCTCTCGACCTCGACTGTCCACCTCCCGCCGCTCGTCTCGCATTCTGTCGTTCTACTTGGCTCTTGTGCAGTCAGGAAATCTGGAAATGACTCGGAGAGGGCGATTGCGGCCACTCTCGGAAGGGCGAAGGGCCGTGGCTGGCCGTTGGAAATAGCGAAGACAAGTTTCTCCTGCCTTTGCGCCAATCGAAAGAAAAGCTGTGGAGCTCACACAAATGAGAGAGACGTGGGTGGTTTTGCTTCTTCTTCGTCGCCCGAGTGCGGTGAAGAAGTGCACGAGATGGAAGGCGGAAACGCTGGAAGAAACGCTGGAAAGATCGAGCACAAACGTGGACGCCATTAACGAAGGAAACCGTGCCGCCAAACCGAGTGAAGAGGGTCAGTGGCTGGCGCTGGCCTCCAGCCCGAAGAGACGGGGAAATGGGCCGCCGTCCCATTTGAGAAAGTACCAAAAACGAGGGCAACTTGTTGAAGTTGCAGCCTTCCGTCCGAATGCAAAAGTCGCATTGGTGAATTCGAACACACATCAAGCCTTAGTTGGGCAGCTAGGCCCGAACACAGATCTGCGTTTGACAGGAAATGGTCAGGTCCAAAACCCACGTTGAGTCGAAGTCTGTCAAGCCCATTCGTCTTCGGCGAGGGTTCCGCACTGTGTCTAAAGCCAGTCGGCGCCCATTTCAGACTCGGCGTTTGTTCAGCATGGTGCGGTTGTAGCCAGACGTGCAGCCATCGGTCACGAAGACCGTCTCGCCTGTCCTCATGTATCGGCAGTTCGCCGACTTAGCACTATCCAGTCCACGCAGAGAGCATTTCCATGACCGTAGAAATGCAAACGCGGTGTCCAGATTGCTTCAGTTGGACAGCGTCGCAGAAGACGTTGCAGCCGGAAGAAAATGAAGCAATAAGAAAATAGCGAAAGCAAAAGTGTAGTCGTCTATTCCACGAAGCGCGCGAACGTCACCATTTCTAACATGTCCATCTAAAAATCACCATCTAAAACGTCCTCTCCCCGTATTTCTTGCTCTTGCTTCCTGCTTCGTCGCCGTTTTCCGTCTGTCTCGTCTCCTCTGTCTTCATGCGCTGCGGTTGTGCTCCTCTATCTTCGGCCCCTGGCGTTCGTTGCAGCCCGATCTCCCATGTCGCGCTGCTTGCAAGTGCCCAAACTGCTCATATGCCTGGAAGGCCTTCAGCTGACCGACCGCTCCTTCCCTTCGATTCGCGGCGTCGCCTATGGACAGTTAATTGGATTCGAACTCATTGGCCGCTTTCTTCCCCGAAGGAACCACCTGCTGCAGCCAAATGCGCGTCTTGTAGATCGCAAACAAGTCGCGCACGAGCTCTCGGAAGTCGATACGCCTGTTAAACACCGCAACGCCGGGTTAGGATGAGTACCAAACAAGCAAGGCGCGTGCGCCAAAAACCACATCTCCACGCATGAACTACATACCGGTCAGCTTCGAAAAAGAACGTCAGCTTGTGGCGGTCGAACTGATACTCCGCGTCAATCACATTCATCGGCAGCAGGCGCTGGCGCACTTTGCTCTTGCACACTTCGAACACCTCGTGCTCCTCTTTCCGCTACATTTACAATCATACAAACCACTATCAGTCCTTCCTCGCCCGACGGCAGAGATGATCAAATCAAAGCGCATGCAGAGTTTACGCACCTGCTCGCTCAACATATCACACTCGCGTGGGCTTGCGACGCAAATGATCTTCTTCGTCGGAAGGTCATGGCGCTTGGTGCGTCCCATAGACTCCTCTGCCGGGCCTCCGAGATCGTTCCCACCCGACCCGAACTTCGCCAGGTCTGTCGTGCGCTGCACAATCCGACCGATATCTTCTCCACGGTCTGCTTCGACCTGCCACACAATTGTTTTCTGTGGTTAGCCACCTCATCCGATCCAACAGCATACAACCCACCAGTTCAACCGGTCACCATGGTGCATACCTTGACGTATTCGCCCGAGTTGTACGCCGCACGGCCGGCAAAAACCTCCAAACGGCCACGTTTGAACTCCACATCGTAGTATGCTTCGGGCGGCGGCGACGGGAAATGGCCACCTCCATTGCCACTGTTAGAACGAACGTCCGGCGGCAGTGGGGGAGCCGGGGACATGTCCATGTGACTGCGGGGCCAATCGAACGGCACACCAGCCGAGTTGCTGCGACTCAGGGACGGTGGGTACTCCATGCCCGGCGCGGCTGCGAACAGCTGTGCCCCTTCCATCGATTGGCTGCGCACCTCTCGTGGCGAGGAGTAGCTGCCGTACTCCATACTATATGAACGCAGGCCGCGGCCCGTGTTGCCCTGTCGTGCTTGGTTCTCTTGCTGCTCACCGTTATACGAGTCCGGATACGGCGGCATCACAAATGCATCCGTGGAGTATCGCCGGTACGGCAGCGGGGGTCCAAACTATCAACAAGAGAAAAAGGAAGCAATCCCGACAACAAGGTTGTTAAGCATCTAGCCACTCAATCCACGCTACGCAATAGAAATTAAAGCGGCAGCAACCCTGACGTACCTGGTGGTATTGGTGCATGGGCGAATCCGTGGGGATGCTGACGCGAGGGGGGCGGATACCAGCGGACGGAGGCTGCGGCTGGTTCGGCAGCATCATGCCACCTCCTCCGTGGAAGCCACGGAGCGTCGCCGGGAACTCTTGCGACATGGCCTGTTGCTGGTGGTGGTGGGACGGCACGTACTGCTTGTTGAATGCCGCGGGGTTGTAGCTTGACGCACCGTACGTCGCTGAATACGAAAACGACCGCGCTCGCAGGCGCTGAAGCGGCTCCTGGGGCGGCGGCAGCGGCGGGTTCACCTCGTGCGAGCGTCCTAGCGTGAAGTCCACCGACGAGGCGCGTGAGTCCTTCGTGAGTCTGCAATAATGCGACAAAGCACAACATTAGCAACAAAAGATCAATGTCCTACCACGATCACTATGATGCCCTCCATACCTTGGGTGCCCCTGGAACTCCTCGTTGAACTGGTTGTTCGTATCGCTGCTAGCACAACACCATGGTATGTTAGAGATTAGCACATTCAGTCAAAGCGTTAAGAACAGGCACATAACCCACGTACTTGGCAAGCAAAGAGCCGACGCTGTTGCCGCGGAACAGGTCAACATGCGGGTTGCTTCGGCCCAGTGACCCGCCGAAGCGCGGCGACGTCATGAGGAACTCCTCGTCCTGCAGCTGCCACGTCTGCGAGTCCTTGCGGTTTCCCAGCACGGGGGATTTCACATGATTGAGCGAGCCAGCGCGCGCGCCGCTGCCGCTGTCCACGCTGATGCTGCGTGGGGGACGCGGCAGTTGCGAGAGCACTGGGAGGCACGACTCGGCGTAGGATGGGTCCACATCCAGCATAGTGGACGCGGCGGCCGACGCCGAGTCGTCAAGTTGGTTCGAGAACGGCGCCGTGCCGTCCTGCTGCTCCTCGTCCGAGGATGACGAGTCGTAGAGCGACGAGCCGGACGACGACAGACACGAGTTCACCACCTCTCGGAAGCTCGAGACGTGTTTCAGTCTCGCCGCGCTCATTTCCACGTTGCTGTGGATCGACGAGCTGCTTCCAAGTCGTCCAAACGTGGGCGGCGTCGTCGTCGACATCACAGTAACCTGCGGGTCGACGCCGCGGAGGTGCTCCACCTGATTCCCAGACGACGGTGGGGACGACGATGACGATGACGACGAGCGCGTCAGCGGCGGTGTTACGCGTCTCCCCAGTGGGCGCCAGCTCGCAGCCCCCACCGGAGGCGACGTGGCCGCTAGCGTCTCACTCATCGACATGCCGCGCGGCTTCGCGTTGCCGCGTCCCACTGGCGGCGAGATTCCGGCCGCCGTGGGGTCAAACGTGTCGTCGTCCAGCTCCGTTTTCATGCGCTGGTGCTGGTGCTGGTGCTGGTGCTGGTGGCGGTGGCGAGACGGCGACGTGACGCCGCCCGCCAGCTGGTCGGTGTCGGTCGTGGACAGCGCCATGACGCTCGTGGACAGGAACTCGGACCATTCCTCCTGCGACGAGACGTTGCTGCCCAGATAATCCAGCGACGAGTGCCGCGTGCGGTGCATGGCGGCTGCTCAATGCGCGCGGCCCGCGTGGGTGGAGGCGCAAGCAGCGGCCGCGGGGTCTTTGGCTCGGCGGTCGCCTGCTGGGGCTTTCTTTCGCTTTGAGGGATTTTCCTTCCCTTCAAGTTGCGGGAGGTCTTGGGCGGAGCGCTGTGTGAATGTGGCGTGTTTTCTTTCCGGGCGGCTCTTTTATTCGCTTGTTGCGCGCACTCTCGCGGCAGTTGAATACAAAGTTCAAGACAAAAGGGAGGCAGAGTGCGGAATCTCTCACGCGCGCGAGGGTTCGCCCTGCTGTGAGTGATGTTTGCAAAAAGATGGAATTGGGGGGTGGGATTTCGTGATTTTCAGAAAGAAAAAGCGAAAATACCTTGGCCGCAACTGGGTGAAAAATTGGGGGTTGCGTGGGAGACGGAGTTTGTGTTGGAAAATGTAGAAGGTTTTCGCCGCTTTCTTTTCTTTCATGGTCATTTACTTTGTTTCGCGTGTCTTTATGTGTGTGTGGAGATTCAGGGCAAATCAGATACTGATACCGACTGAGAGCTGGCGCGTCGGGCGGGTAGACTTGAGGTGCCGTCTATTTGGGGGCCTCGAAGACGCCAAGAAAAAGCCCAGAAAACGCCTCGAGGACTCGCAGCCAGATCTTGGGAGGGTTTGGATGCAACCAGCCGTGAGCGGCGTGCATTTGTGCACCTGATTGGGCGAATTAATTCCTGCACCGACCAAATATTGGTGGAGTGGTGCACCCCCTGGGGCCCAGCGGGGCGGCATGGATGGAAGCTGCAGGATACAATCGCAAGTTCAATTCAAGGAACTGATCACACAAACTTGGCGAGTCGAATTGGCAAATTGGACAAGGCTCGCTCGGATTTGGATGCTGGGTGCGTGCGAACTGCTGCGAAAGGACCGGGCAGAAAACTAAATTTGAAAATTACGGGCCATCTCGTCGACATCCGCGGTTAGGTTGGGGTTTCCTTAGTGAGATCAAGTGTGCAGGACCCAGTCCACCCTTTGGACCGAACTCATCGAGGGGCCGAGGTTGTCATCGAGCCCGACTGCGGGCTCGACAGGTTTGGCTGCTCGCTTCCTCTCGCATGCTGTAGCCATCTCGAGCGTGTGAAGTGCGTGCATGTGCGCATGCTGAAAGGCAAACACTTCGCCATCATCTCGGCCATGTCTTATTCCCGCGAAACTTGATATTTCGAACGCGTGCGCTCTGAACTCTGCTACTGTTGCAGCAATTCTACTTCAAGGGCCACCCTGCCTGTTGTTCCTGGTGCATGGGAGGAAGAGGCGCCTTGTGACCGCAGGCGAATTGGCAAGCAGTTTGGGGTAGCGGAGAGGCAAAGGGCGGCGGGCAACCTGCCGTGCTTTCAGTGGGCAGCACGATTGCAACATTCTCCATTTTCCCGAGAGGCGACTGGCCAACAGGCAGAAATACGAAAATCAAGAAGAAGCTCGGCTTCAATGCGATAACACAGGCGTATGCCGTATATTGGGTTGAAAGCATGCGTTTGGAGAGGTTATTGCTCTCTGGCGGTGTTCTCTGGGTGCAAAGGCCGCGTCGCTTCGTGGCGCCACGCTGGTCAAAGCTCGATCTGTGCAAGGAAGGCCCCCTGCACGGCTGCCTCCCAACAGACGTGCGTTCTTCTTCCAGCCACGCTCCGGAGCTCCGCCCCGCAACTGTCCAGGTGTGCGCCACTTCACGCCGCGGTATAAATAGCAGCGGGCGCATCCTTCCGACACGTCGGCAACGAGCGAAACACGAGCAATTATAGCTCCCGTGCCTCAAAGGACTCGACGCCCTAACGGCTTCCAAGCGGAGGCGCCACGGCCTGCGCCGCCCGGTTCCCCCCGCCCGTTTCAGTTTGCCCTGCCGTCTTCGCGCAGGCGCGTCGTCCGCCTCCTCATTGAGAGCCGCGCATTTGCTGCTCCGCCCACCAGGTACTTGCGTCTTCTCGACGGCGTATGTTGGAGCCGTCGCATTCGGCGTTGCCGCCGCCGTCCAGCGCCGCCGTGGCTGCTGCAGCCTCCGAGCTGGCGGCGTCGTCGACGCTGCCATCCAGCGCTTACCGGCCGAAACGTCAGACCTTCTCGCGTTTCTTCCGTCGTTCGCCGTATGGCGAGCGACGATCGCGGGCCGTGGCGCCTGCTGAAAGCTCTGCCGCTCCTGAAGACCGTTCAAGACAGCGTCGCGCCGGCGGCACAGGCGCTGAACTGGCGCGCGCGCGGGATGGCAGCGTGGCGCGACTGCACGCCATGCACCGCATTCGCCTGATCGTGGGGGAGTTCATGCGGCAGTTGTACGTGGAGCTGTTCTTCGTGATGATCGTGCTGGCTTACGGCGTGTTCGTGACCGTACAGCTCACTATGGGAGACGACCTACTGCTCGCATACAAGCTGGCTATTGACGTGACGGACATCACCGTGGGCTCCATCCTGCTGCTGGAGATCACGCTCAAGGTTTTCGCCTATGGCATGCACTACCTGCACGACTTCTGGGCCGTGTTCGACGCCCTTGTGATCATCGTCAGCTTCGTATTGGGCATCGTGGCCGCACTGGGCACCAAATCCTCGCTATTAGTGAAGATCCTGCGACTGCGTGTGATCCTACGAGTTCTCCGAGTGCTGGTGGTCTTTGAGCGCGTCAAGCAACGGTCCAAGTCCATGAACCTCAGCCACATCAACAAGGGGACCATCACCTCGCCAGTCGAGCACGTCCTTCGTGTTCTGAACGAACTGCGCTTCCATCCGGCGCTTCGGGCGTCGCTCCGTGACGGCGTGGACTTCGCCATCGACGCCATCAAGAACAACCATCTCTACGACGCCAACGACGACATATTGGTCGGTGAGGGCGTGGACGACGACACGCAGAACTGGTTGCGTGGGGAGGTTTTACGCGTCAACGACACGAACAAAGTGTTGCCGGATGCCCAGGATGACGACGATCCGGACAGTCCCCAGCAGCGCAAGCGGCGTCGCTCGTCCGTGGGCAGTTCCGCCTCAGATCTGGGGCCTGAAGGCGCCGCCTATCCGATCAAGCGCAATGGAAGCGGCAGCTCCGACGGCAGCGCCGGACCGCAAGGTGTGGTTGTGGCCAAGCGGACCAGCAACAGCCACTCGCCGCATCACCATCATGAACACTCTCTTTCGCACGCCACGAGATGCACGACGATGCGGGAATTGCTGCCTACGCTGGACTCAGCTTCGGAGTTTGAGCTGCAGAATCTGCTACAAGGTGCCAGTTCCTGGAATTTCGACATCTTCCGCGTCCATGTGGTCTCCGAAGGTCACGCGTTGTGCTACTTGGGGCATCACTTACTGCATGACGCAGCTTGCCAAGCACTCGCCATTGGGAGTGGTCTGCTTGTGAACTTCCTACTGGAGATCCAGCGTGGCTACATCGCTAGTAATCCGTATCATAACTCCATCCACGCCGCTGACGTGATGCAGACCGTGCACTATTTCCTGATTCAGCCGGAACTGGCGCCGTTCTTGAGGCCGCTGGACCGCGTGCTGGCACTGATCGCAGCTGGCGTCCACGACTTCAAGCACGACGGCTTTAACAACAGCTTCCACATCTCCACGGCCTCGGAGATCGCGTTGCGGTACAACGACCACGCCGTCTTGGAGAACTACCACGTGGCTCAGTCTTTCATGGTGATGAAGAACGCTGATCTGAACGTATTGGGGCAATTGGCACCCGAAGACTTCAAGTACGCGCGCGAGATGATCATCCAGATGGTGCTGGCTACCGATATGGCGCGTCATTTCGAGGACGTGGCGCTCTTCAAGACCAACATTTTATCTGCCGCCATGGACGATGACGCGCTGCTGATCAAGAACGTGGGCGATAAGAAGCTGCTACTCAAGATGATCTTGCATACATGCGACGTGTCCAACCCGGCCAAAGAGCGGGAGCTCATGCTACGCTGGACCGACCGAGTCGTCGAAGAGTTCTTCGTCCAAGGAGACATGGAGAAGCAGCTCGGTCTCGCGGTCTCACCGTTCATGGACCGCGACACCATCGTACTTAAGAAGATGCAGGTGGGCTTCGCGGACTTCATCGTCACGCCGCTCTTCAGTGTCTGGGCACAGATCCTCGTCAACGTGAACGCCGTGGCCTATCGTTCGCTGCTGTCGAATCGCGAGTTCTGGGCCTCACTCCCGGAGGAGTTCAAGCCGCATATGATCAAGGACGTGGTCCGTGACCTCGGTCTTCGACGACAGAGGGAGAGCCAGACCCAAGGCAGCATTGCGGAGGAGCCGCAGTCCTCGCCGCGGACTCGGCGCAGTGTGGCCAACATGCTGCTCGGAACGGACGACGGCTGAGCCACAAGCTTGTTAGGCTGTGGAGCGACCACTAGATGGCCATATCGAGCCAACATAGATCCAAGGAAGACGGAGCTACGTTGGCTCCCGTCTTCCTTCCTACCTTCCTGCTTGGTGCATGTATTTATTCCGCTAACGCGTAGTATTTGTTGGCGACGGGGTCGAAGTAGCAGCGCAAGAGCGGGTCGTAGAGCAGCTCAACGGAGGCAGACGAAGCCGATCTCACTGGCGAACTGCTATCAGTACTTGATCGCTTCGACAAGCGTCGGACGGACGATGGCAAGCGGGAGCGACTGTCCTTGCGCCATGACTCGTGAGTTCGACTTTGAGACGGACCCTGGCGGCTAGCGGTGGCGTGCGCAGTCAGCTCCGCTTCCCAGTCTGTGGACTCGAGCAGTTTCTGCAGTCGGCGGGAGGAGAAAGACGACGATAGAGCTGATGCTCCTCCTCTCGACGAATGTGGCTGTGAACTGCCTCGAGCTTCGTTGCGACGCGAGGGATGCAGAAGCGGAGATGTCATGGGCGATAAACCCTCCGGCAACGTAAGGCTCATGCCGCCTCCCTCTCGAAACGCATGGCTGAGTTGATTGCCTTGCGAGCTGCTCCTGGTGGCGGCGACTGCCTTCTCCTCGAGACGATCAGCTAATTTCCGGACATCTGCCGATACGTTTGGCGCATTCTTGTTCAGAGACACTTCGGCGTGGCTCCGAACTTCCTCCCCGTCGATATTGCGGTCTTCCTCTGCATCCACGAGATCCTCTGCAAAACAGAGGCAAGCGGCATGTACGAGGTTAACAGCGAGCCAGTCGAAGCCCATCAAGAGGACGGAGACGAACCGAAATCAAAGCTCTTGTCGTCCTCCTCGTCGCCCTCGAGTTCCCGCTTGCCTGGGTCCTGACTGGCGAGTCGCACTTGCCGATCGCGCTCAGCCTCCTCCTCCTCGCTGCTGCTGAGCTCGTCCAAGTCGCTGGTTCTGCAATCCATAGAAGGAGGAGGTATATATACGCGCCGCAGGTTCAATTAGAGCGAACGACCATCACGAGTCAATGGCAACGCAGGAAAAGAAGCAACGGACTTACAAATCCATCGACAGCGCGTCTTCCTCGTCTTCCTCGTCTTCTGCGTCACCATCCCCAGGCTGCTCGTGCTGCTCCTTGGCATCCGTGGTCCTTCTTCCCTCTTGAGCGACAGCCGCTTCATCTGGGATTTGATGAGCATGAACCACGAAGCGGGATCGCTTGACTGGCTTGTCATCCGAGACGTCCATACCGGCATCGCTGGCCTCCTCCTTCTCCACCACCTTGTCCTTCGATTCCTCTCCTCTGAGTAGACTGCGATGAAACAGGGGCGGACGTTCCTCCTCTTGATGCTGCTCTTGTATATGTGGTTGATGTCGCCTCGCCGACCGTTTGGCAGCCAGCAGAGTCGTCAGCTCGGCGTCCTCTCCGTCACTGTTCGCCCCATCATCTGCGACTCCATTCCCCATATCTTGCGGATTGCTGACGGCCGAAATACCTTCGTTGCTGGTGGAAGCGCGCACTTCTACCGTGTCTGGCGGCCTGGAGAGAGGACCAATGTCTTGAAGCAGCGAATCAAAGTCGAACAGTCGGGCACTTCTCTCTTGATCAATGCTTCTGTGGACTGCAGCAGCTTCCGAGTCAATCGAGCGTGGGAACGAGAAAATGGTCGACTTGCGCTTCTTCTCAGCATCCGGGAGCCATTTTGAGGTCCTAGGCGACGCTACAGCCTCTATTTCATGACTGAGGCGCTGTTTCTCACGAGGAGAAGGCGACAATCGTCCCTCTCTCGTCTCCCGCAGCTCGCGTCGCCATGATGCACCAAGTTGCACGCTATCGCTTTCGTCTTCTGATATGGCCGTCGCCTCCGGGTCCAGCTCGTCATCCTGAAGCTGCCGGAGATGCCATTCCCCGCTACGCAACGACGTATGACGGAGAAACAGCTCTTGATCCCGTTGGATGGCTCGCTCATCGTCGTCTTCCATCATCGCGAGTTTCCGCTGAATCTCGCCCACGATCGTTCGTCGGGCGGGTTCAGAAAGCTTCGTCACACTGGAATGGGCACTGCCTGCCTTCTCGCTAGAAGATCGGTGGTGCACGGGTTCCGTGGGTTCTTGCTCGTCGTCGAGAGGCCTATCCACTGTCTCCACAGGCGACAATAGCAGCTTAGCGTCCGTGGGCTCTTCCTCTTCGCCAGTTTCGAGTTCGTCCGCTTGATCGGATGGCTCAGCGTGACGTTCGTCGCTACTTAGCGTTCCACTACGCCGTGACCGATTATGCCCACGAACTTCCGCCCTATCGTCGTGAATAGAAGTCACGGTCTCGACAGGAGAAGTTGGCATTGGACTCCGCGATGATAGCTCATCAAACCGCGGTGACTTTAGCGATTTAGCCGACAGTCGCCCAGTAGCGCTGTATGGAGCGCTCACTGGGGTTGGTGTGCGCAATCGCTGTTGTCCTGAGACGATTGCTTTATCCTCTTCTTTGCAGGAACTGCTGCGCGCCACAGGCGACGAAGGCGCCTGGATCTTAGGCTCAGGAGGTCCACTCATTGGTCGCGTTGCTCTTGCTCCCTTGACAACTGGATGGGGTTTGCTCTGCGTCTTCGATGGGGCCGTTTGGCCGCGTCGGACAGGCTTCCGAACGCCATTGCTAGCTGTGCCAGTCACTGCTAGGTCCTTGGACGACGCAGTAACGTCTTCAGTGGGTGTCATAACGAAGTAGATCGTCGGAATTGGAGCTGAGCCACTCCTGCCGGTGCCGCGCTGCGCCGCTGAGAACGCGAACTGTCGCGGGAACTCTCGCATGTCAGCGTGACGGACTCCTTGAGACGGCGGGGACGGCGTGGGCGCGTCTTTCATGGTGAAGATCCGCTTTACTCGACAACTGCCGCTCACACAGAGCGACTCCATGGACCGGAAGCCGCTGTCCGGGAAGTAGGCCTCCGAGAGCGCTTGTAGATCGAAGACGAGGCTGAGCCACTGGTCGCGCGGGACATCGGCACCGTTGAGTGGGAGCTGCACATGCAACGCCGTGCGCGTCGTTTCCCGGAAGGCTGAGGCCACCACGAACCGGCGACGCACCTTCTGGAAGTCCGCGAAGCCAATCTCCACCGAAAATGAGCGCGTGAAAGGCACCAGCAGCTGCAACACGAGGAACCGCTGTGCCAAACCCAGCGACGAAGAAGACGTGGCTTTGGGCAACTGCATCTTGGTCTCGGAGCCGCCGTTCAGTTGAAACGCATTGCCCTTGATGCCCTTGTCGAAGCTCTTGGCGATCTTGCCCTGCAGCTTCCAGGCCGCAGCAGGCGCCTTGCCCTGCGCACTCAACAGCTCGACGAAGTCGCCGCCTTGAAAGTAGCTGGAGGCCATCACTTGTCTGCGCTGTTGTCGATGTCTTCAAGCCGTTGCCGTCCCTCTTGATACGATCCGAATGGCAAAACCGAAGCGCCTGTTCACTGAGCATGAGGCGTCTGTAAAAAACGCCATCGTCACCCAATCCAAGCAAATCCGCCACCAGTCACACTTCATAATACAAACAAACTGGCCGCTTCTTGAATGATCTGGTACCCGCCAAGCGCGGTGACATCAATGGCAGCCACCACGGAGTCAGCAACGGGTATCTCTCTCGCTTATTCCAGCCAATGGGGGTCCTCATCACCTCCACTATCGGGAACAGCAGGTGGCGAGGTCAACTGTTGCTGCTGCTCATGCTCTCGTTCGTGTTCTTCGTCGTGCTCCAGACTTTGAGACGGACCCGGCGGTTGCCGCCGCTCCTGTGCCTGCCATCGTGCCACGAGGTTATGAACGTCTTTCATCAGGATGACGCGGTCAGGCGCTTGGTCCTTGAGGAAGTCGAACACGCGTCGCCGCGTGCCTCCGCTTCGCCAGAGCTGCTCGGCCTGAGCCAATACCTTGGGGTCCCGCACGCGTCGGTTCTCGCAATACTGCTGGAAAACGGCTTCTGAGACCTCGTGATTGTGCTCGGGGACGTGTTTCGTGACCACGACGCTCCATCTGGCCACGCCGTCTGTGCGTTGGAGCGTGGCACACACCTTGGCGGGACATTCGGTGGCTCGAAGATTGTGACTCACGCGCTGGCCGTTGCCGCGACTCCGTCGTTTCCATCCATGAGTGCAGAGGAACGTCTTGGAGTACCACTCGAAGTGCTCCGGCACCAAATGAGCTCGAGACAGGCCGTGCACGCCCTCCTGCTCGACGACTGCAGCCACGGCAGCGCTGTCATCCTCGCCATTCCGCACGATCAGACCGCGACTCGCAGCCAATTGACGAAGGCGCACGTTACGAGCACGCACGGAGTACGTCGTACGAACGCGGTAGAGCTGGAACGTGGCGGTAGAGTACGCGTCCAGGTACTGGTGGAAGATCTCCCAGGTCGGGAACCGTCGGATGATACGCGGCACTCGCCAAATCTCTTCTCCAGCCTCGGTGGTCTCGTGTTCGATCTCAACAACGGAGGACGGCTGCCACACACCCTCCATATCCTCTGAGTACATCAAACTCTCGTCATCGGCATCGAAACTCGTATCGTTCGGTCGTGGAGCATCGGCAGGCACGATCGTCACGTAGTTCCCACCGCCTGCGATCCGGAAACACGTGCATTGCGGCGTGTGGGCGCCGTCAGCGTCTCCTGTGCCGCTTGCCATGCCTGGCACCTGCCCAGACCCAGCGAGTGTCGAGCCAGTGGAGGCAGAGGATCCGTGCACACGGCAAGAGATGGAGATCACGTTCGTGCCTGCTTGCGGGAGAGTGCCCGCCGTCGCCATCGCTGCGTGGTTGAGCACCAAGATGTTGCCTGCAGTAAGGCCAGGCGCCGCCATGGCCGCCAATGTAGCCACGGCCCCTCCTGCTGCTTCTTGCCCAGCGTGAGCACCAGCAGTTCGACCCGCGAAAGCCGCGGCCTGAATGAGTGCTTCATGTTGGCGTTGTTGCTGTTCCGGTTGAGATTGCGCTCCTCCCTGCATGTAAGACGCAGCACCGCTGTAAGGAAGCAGCACAACCGATGGTACTGCCTGCTGTGCCAATCCAAGCGAACCAGAATCGGTATCCCCAGTCCCAGCGCCAAGTACGATCGGATGCGCATTCCCGGAAGACTCAAACAGTTGGGCGCGACTCACCGCCTCCGCCAAGCCTGCCTCTATCTGCGTTGAAAGCGTAAGTGGGCGAGATGTCACGAGTCCGCCGTCAAGCTGACCACTCTGTTCTGGCGTACCAGCAGCTGTAGTCCCAGATCCTGGGAGACCGGGGTAGACCCTTTGCCTCAACACAGTCGCCGCGTTCGATGCGTCGATCGCGAGCAGCTCCGGATCATAAATCCGACGGTTCTCACAGTAATGCTGGTACAATTCCCGCGATAAGTTGTGGTTGTGGTCCACCACATGCTTCGTCACCACGACCCGCCAACAGCTGGTCGACGACGCGTTGTTGTCTTCTGTGGGGGACGAGATAGTGGTGTTAGCACCTCTCACCACTGAGGACGGAGCAACGTACTGTACGGTCGCGCAGATCTTCACAGGGCATTTAGTGGAGCGCACGACGTGTGCTGCACGCTTCCCAGCCCCACGGTGTCGCTCCTTCCAGCCGTGCGTACAAGTGAGCGTCTTCGAGTACCATCTCCAGGACTCCGGGATCATTCGTGCTTCCGCAACAGCGTTCGAAGTACTGGTAGCCTCGGGGTCGTTGCCATCCTCGCCGCCTTCACCACCACGTTTCATCTCCGCGATCTTCTGGTTCCTCCCCTTGGCAGAGCTGGTCGTTCTCGTACGATACAATTGATACGTAGCGTCGGAGTAACTCTTGAGATTCGCGTGGAAATCGTCCCATGAGGCAAATATGGATTGCAGCTTGGGTACTCGCACCACGATCTCGCGCTGGTCCGTTGAAGCGGACGGCGCTACTACTGCAACAGGTCCCGCCACCACCTCGTGAGACTCGTCGGGCGTTGAGTTGTCGACCCTCGAGCTTGCCTCTGTAGCTGCCGATGGCATCGGCGCAGTGTCCTCCGTTGGCGTGGAACTCCCAGCAGCAGAGGTGAGCGATTCGTGGCTATTGCCAGCGCTACTCTCGTCCACATGGCCACTCAGCCGATGGTTATGCTCCTGTACTTGGCGGTTGATTGCCACACGCCATTCTCCATCAACGTTACGCTCCATCCGGGCAAGCAGCATCGCTGGACATGGCTCACCGTTGTCAGGTTCACCATGGTCATCCACGAAGCGAGAGCCTTTGCTCCGAGACTTGCGCTTCCAGCCGTATGTACAGATCAGTAGCTTGGAGTACCACTTGTATTCCTCAGGGATGAGTCGTGTGGTGGGGGAGGCAGAGGCATAACTGGCGTAGCTGGCCACCTCGTGATTCTCTTCTCCGGTTCTTGCAGCGGCGGCGGCCAGCATCTTCGCATTCCTGGAGCCCACGGACACCGTGGATCGTGTTCGGAAAATCTGCGCCGTGTCAAACGAATACTGCGACACGTAGGTATGGAAGGCTTCCCAGGACGCGTGGGCCTTCACGGCTACTCTGGGCACGCGGAAGATACCGCCTTCCATCGCCGTGGACGGGATCGTCCCTGCAGTCAAGACCATCGCTCCGGGCGGAGGCATCGTGGCCAAAGGGGTGCCTGCAATAGAGCGCGGTCGAATCACAAAGTTGCCGCTGCTGGCATCAGAGAGCGCCACGAGCTGCTTGCCGGTGCCAGAAACGGCAGCGGAAGACGGTGTAAGGAACGACATCGTCGATGCTTGCCGTTGGTTCTTGGACGGGAGGACCCGGAAGAGCCCCGTCCGTTGACTGGCTTGATTGATCAAGGACGTGAGAGACCCCACTTCTCCGTCATTCGTCAAGTCGATGGTGTCACTGTCGAGTCCAGCGGATGGTTCCCCTACGACCGCGAGGAGGTCTGGGTCGTAAATACGACGGTTCTCCGTGTAGTACAGATACAATTCCTTGGACAACTGATGATTGTGTGCCCGTTCGTGCTTCGTCACCACCACTTGCCAGTCATCTGGACCCGTGCCTCGGTGCTGCAGAGTCACACACATCTTCGCGGGGCAGCTCGTTGAGCGCACAACTCCGGAGCCACGCTTGCCAGTGCCGCGGTGCCGGTCTTTCCAGCCGTGAGTGCACTTGAGTGACTTGGAGTACCATTGATATCGCTCCGGGATCAAAGCACGTTCCACCGACGGCTCCGCTGCCTCAGCCTCCCCATCTGCAGCCCCACCCAGTTCATCACCAGCTCTTCCTGATATCACGGGCGACGCGCCAGTACCGGCAGCAGTCTCTGTGATCTTCAGGTTGCGACGCTTAACGGATGTAGTGGAGCGGATCACGTATAACTGGTACGTGGTCTGCGCGTACGCCTTGAGCGCCTCCTCAAACGCCTCCCACGACTCGTGCACCACTTGAAATGGCGGTGCTACCACCAGGAACCCAGCCGTCGCCACTTCGCTAGCTTCGTTGGGTTCCTGGCTGTCAGCATCGTCATCTTCGAGACGGTTGACCATCTCCACCGTGTCGTCACCGGCCGAATGCTCTATTGCTGCCGCTTCTGGCGTCGACTCGACCGCGCCATGATCAACAGCAGCGTCTTCCTGGGTCCCATCAGCTTCGTGGGCCGCTTCCTCCGCCTCTGCTGCGTCTCCATGGACTGCTGCGTCATCTCCACGTTGTGCAGTGGCTGCAGGTTTGTCTTCTCCCACTTGTTGTCGCTCTTGGGGATGCGTGACGACGGCATCGTCGTCATCTCCATCGCTTGGTGGTGCCACACGTTTCGCCACCGGCGCGCTGTCGCCCGCCGCGCTCGACGGTGAGCGCACGCGTTTCGTCATCTCCGCCAACTGTCGGCTCCGCTTCACTCGATAGTCTTCATGTACGCAGACGTAACAGAACAGGCCATTCGCGTCAGCATCGATGCCATCTCCTTATGCACCACATGCGCGCATTTCGCCGTCGTATAGAGGGCGGAGGTGCAGGTGCTGCTGTCCCCGAACGGCAACGGAGGCGCGCGCAAGGTTAACGTACCAAACGGCAAGGCGCAGAGGACCGATCGATGTGATTGCGGCTCGTTTCCTGCTGCTTTCGGTGACCGCGCGGGTACCAAACCAGATCTGCTTGATCGTGTTTCGCTTCTCCCCCCGATCGCTTGTATGCGTCTGTGTGCCGTGCGTCACTTTGGGACCACCAGCTGTGTATCACTTTACACAGGGAACGGAAACTTCTCCCGTCACCAAACGTTTATTGGTGGGACCCGCACTTAACCAGTGGCCACTTCACACACACGATATGGGTTTTTGACTTTGCCGCGGCGTTTGGGTTTAATCATTTCACGCAAGCATTTTGCTCTAAAATTATCCATGCATGCCGCATTGAGCCATCAAACCGCATCGCAGGCCGCTCGCGTGTCATCTCCACGGGAGGAGCCTTCGTATTTATTATCCAGGGAAACGACCAGCATCTGAAGGAGCTGCAAGGGTTCGAGGCGTCTTCCGCTACGAAAAATCGTGTGCAATTGGGTTGTCTGGAGCACTCAAGCCCCGTCACTCACGCCGGTGGCCTCATGTGGAAGCTGGAGTTGAATTGGCTACGCGGGCTCTACATCGTGCTCTTCTTTTGCAACGCCATTGCCGCGACCTTGTTCAAAACCATCGGCGAAGGTGCGTTGGTATCTGTCTTCTTGATAGAAATGCTGGAGCAAGACAAACGCCGTCCCAATCCTCGATGCGGTGGTGTTGTTGCATGCTGCAATAGACACGTTGTCCACCTTCGGCACGTTCGACGAGTGTGATCAGACGAAGAATGCATCCTGTCGGGGCAATCAGATGATTTTCCGGGCCAGCTTTAGCATCTCCTTCTTCTTCCTGCTTCGGGCGTTGTTGAGTCGATTCGGTTGCGTATACCCGCGTTCGCGAGCGATGCTACTGCTCTTCGCGGTCGAGCTGCCAGTCTTCGTTGGGCTGCTCGTGGGGTCCTTCTACCTCCCAAGCTGTAGGCACCATCTCATCTCCCAGGACATGTAACACCTGCGTATGTTGTTACGCTCTGACTCACCCTCCCAATCCCGTGTTTTGGCAATTTCGAGGTCAGCTTTCTTCAGTGACTACGTGCCTTTTACACGAGTGGCGTCTGGCTTCTTCATTCTCTTCCAGATCTTCTGCATCGTCAGTCTGGCATGTGAGGCCAAACATCTCTCGATTACTGCTTATTGCTGCATTGTCTATTGCCACCTCCTCATGTTGACGATGGTTTCTCTCCTTGTGTCGGCTAGACCAAGCGAGAGATATTCTGCTGGATCGGATTGAGTGCGCTGAAGAGGTCGAAGCACGAGGCGGCCCGAATGATGCCTCGTGTTGCAACTCATCGCGCTTGTGGTGCGTTCGGGTCACCTCCACACTTGGTCATGGATCGTGCATCGCGTGCTCACTCTCACTTCCTCTGGAATGGCAGGAAAGCTGTCTTTTTGGGTCTTTGTGCTTGCTCGTTCGTCATGGTGGCGGTCGGCGTAGCCTATCTGGTACGCAGTATACCCTCACCACTTTCCTCACTCACGTAATGAGCCCTCAAACCCAACGACACGTGCTATACATTGTACTGCACGCAGTACCTACGCTTCGGTGGCTGCTCTCTTGGCGTCGTGTTCACCACCATCACGGTCGTCGTCGCAGGGCTTATCACTGTCGCATGCGGTAAGCCATTTCGTAGTTGAAGTATGCGCGGAGTTGTCCTCTGAAAGTTCTAACCGGCGAGTGTTTGTGTGATTCCCCAGTCTCAACGTGGCTGGGTGTGGGTTTGCTGCCGCCGTGCGTCATCTCCGCGTATTTGGTATTCATGTGCTGGCAGGCGCTCGTCAGCAACCCCAACAAATCCTGCGAGCGAGGTGGTGACTACGAGTCTACGTCCTCGGAAACCTCCAGATCGGCCGACACCAACAGCATGGTGGCGAATGCGGTAGTTGCTGCCTTCGCGATGACGTGGACAAGCTGGCGCACATCCAGTGCGGCCACCAAGATGTTTGCGCGGCGTCAGAAGAAACCGCCGAGCCCTCCTGTTGCCAACCGGAAGGCTGATGCAAGTCGGCAGTTTTCCGGCGCCGTTGTGCTTGATGTCTCGGAGCCGACTGCCCCCGAACGCACCGAAGAGAGGCGTGCGATGGCTCCAGCTGCAGTTCTGGACGAATCGCCGCTTGCCAGCGGCAAACTTGTCCACGAGCCGTGGCAATTCTACTGTATGATGTGTGTCGCTGGACTGTACATGGCGATGGTACTCACCGACTGGGACTCCGCTGGGTACGTTGTTGACTTTGTTTCGAAGAGGAGTGTGTGGCCGATTCTCTAATAATTCTTCTCCAATTCTTTGACTGCAGCTCGCCCAATAGCATCTCCATGTGGGTGAAGATCGTCGCCCAATGGCTCACGATGCTGTTGTTTGCCTGGACGCTGGTGGCACCGAAGCTCTTCCCCGATCGGGATTTTCGCACCACATCATAGGGGGGATACACGCGGGGCCAAATTGTCTGCCGCCACTCAGGAACCTCCAAAACAACGCTTATGGGATACATCTGTAGCAGCTGCAGATGCAAATCGTGCTAAGCTCTAAAGGCAACTCGCCACTACTTTCAGCAGGACACACGAAAGTATCCGCATACCGGTAGCGTTGGCGCCCTTGCCCGTCTCGGGAAGAGCCATTCAAAGCACGCAAGCCGCTCCTTGCCATGCTACCTGCCATGCTAGTGTGGCTGGCAGACCTCTGCCACACGTCGGCCCCCAATAGGCAGGCGTGTTCAACTTGGCAGATGATTTCTGATTCTGACGCTTCATTTTCAAATCTGAGTAAGGTACAGCTCCCAACAAAACCTGGTATTTTTCATATAGTTGAAAATTTTGGCTTTCTTTATTTTAACCCCGAGTTGTGACCTGAGGATAATGACACAGATTCATTTCGTGAATCTGTTTTCGAAAGATCGCCATGGGACGACTGCTCGTGTTGTAGAGACGAAGTCGACACCAAGCGCGTTCACAACACAAGCATCG
>MBAC02009490.1:0-20614 GCA_001712635.2 Nothophytophthora sp. Chile5
ACCTGTAGAAGCACAATGAACACTCCATTCGGCAACAGCAGTGCTACCTATGGGCTGGCACCACCACGCCTTCCAGTGAGCACCACATATCGAAGGCACATCTATCTATTGATCCCTCGGACTTCAAATTTGGTCCAAAATCGCTGAATAAGAGAGTTTGGCCGAATATATGTTTGCTCTATAAGCGTAGATACACGGTAAGTGTACCTCGCTCTGGAATCCCGCCGCCGTTGTCTGGGTCATCCCTCTCAGTAGTTTACCCCATCAACCAAAATATCGCTCCTAGCCAAGGCGAGGCGACGTGCATTTTCTTTCTTTCGAAAACAGCGGCTTCCCGCGCGCCAAAACGCGAATATTCTCATTCTAACCGCAAGGCGCGTGTGAAATTACCCCGCATCATGGCGCGCCGCAAGTCCCCCGCTTTGCCCGCTTCAACTTCCGACGCTGCCGCGTCCATCGTGGCTTCTTCTCCTGCTCATGACGGCCGCATCGATGGCTCCACCGCCCCGCAGACCCCACTACAGCCTGCAGAAGGCGATGACGTCCCAGGAGCCTCCGAGTCGCTGTACGTTGCGCTTCAAGCGCCTTTGGACGCGGCGGCTCGTCTAGCTGCAGCCAACATGAGCGCAACCAGCTCGCGGTTCGCGCCGTTCCAAGAGAGCTACACGGACATGAACGAGCTCCGGCGTGCGCTCAAAGTGGTGTCAGTGCAGCGTAATGCGCCGTATTACATGCAGCACAGCAGTCCGCAACGCGTGGAGGCGCGTTGTCCCACGTGGCGCCAACGCAAGCAGCGCGGACCCGGCGGATCTGCCGTCCCAGCGTGTGACTTTGTAGTGTCGGCGAATCGCCACGCGAACGGCCGCGTGTATGTCACTCGCGCGGTGGTAAGTCACTCGCCCAGCTGCTCGGTGCTGCATGCGCGTCTGGCCGCGAATGCCAACGGCTCGGGCGTGGCTTCCAGTGGCTCGAATAGTAGCGAAGGCCCGGCTGTCCGAGCCAACTCAGTGTCGGCCGCGGCGCTGCTGGAGACCGCCAAGCCGTTCATGGGCCAGTTGGCGAATGCTCTTGGCGGAGGAGACGCCGTGAAACCCAAAGACATGGCCAACATCATGAAGGAGAAGTTCGGCGTCTCGGCTTCTTATATGACGGCTTGGCGCGCACTTAGTGCCTTCCGTCAACAACGGAAGCTTGAAGATGCCACGTCCTATATGAAGTTGCATGGATATCTCCAGGCCTTTGCAGCCAGCAACGACGGCAGTCTCGTGGCTTTTGAGCATCAAGACAATGCAGTCCCAGCGGCTTCAACCCCAGCGACGCGGGTGTTTGCACGTGCCTTCCTGTGTCCCAAGCCGCTGCAAGATGCGCTCCGCTATTGCCGTGGGAATCTGCTACTCAGCGTCTTCCTGATCACCTCGGCCTTCGGAGGAGTCGTGCTTACCGCCACGGCCCAAGACGCCATGGGAGACAACGTGCCATTGGCTATCGCCCTGGCCCCGGCGGAGACGGAGCACGACTGGCGCTTCTTCCTGCAGCATCTGCGACGTGCGTTCCCGGATATGGATCGCTCCGTGACCTCACTCGTCCACAATCGCGGCGACGAACTCACCCAAGCTGCACACACCGTGTTCCCCAACTGCGCGCAGTCCAATGATGTGGAACTCTTCGTGCGCAACGCTGCACCAATCATCGCCTCTGCTTCGGACGCTGGCGTTGCCGCGATGGGAAGCTCCTCGACCGTTCCTGGAGCGGGGGCTACCAGTACGGCGACGCTGGCCACGGACTCGTCGATGCAGTGGATGGAAGCGCTGTGTGCCAAGGCGCCGCTTATGATCCTCGTGGGCTGGGTCTCGCAGGTGGCGCGAACGCTGTTCCAACGCTATGAACGCTACGGCCACATGAGCTCCGAGTACCCGGCGGAGTTCCATGCGTTGGCAGCTCAGTACGAAGGCGAAGCCGCGCGATTCGACGTGGTACGCATCGCTGAAAGCGGTTTCGAGGTCATCGACAAGCAGTCCGGGCGTCCACGCGTCGTGGACTTCGCCAAGCAAACCTGCTCTTGTGGCGAGTACGACACCTCGCGCTTCCCGTGTCTGCATGTGTTCCTCGCTGTGTCGTACGCCGGGATGCTGCGTACGGACGTGATCCCGCGCATCTTCCTCATGACGTCACTCAAGGCCCTGTATGGAGGCCGCATCATGCCTATTGACATCGACACGGTGCCGTCCGATGAGGTTACGGTGCCTCAGCCGCTGGCCAAGGGCCGTGGCCGTCCACGCAAGGTGCATCAGATCCAGCAGTTCGGAGACGTCAAGCAGGAGAAGCTCTCGTGCAGCGTGTGTGGCGTGAAGGGACACAACAAGCGCACGTGCAAGCGGCTGACCGAGGCGGCGGCCACTCCAGCAAACGGCAGTGCTGCGACTCTCGCGCATGACGAGGAGGAAAAAGACTCTGGCGATGTGACCGACGGACAAGTGGACGCCACGTTTTTCGTGTCAGCATGTAAGTTCCATTATCTTGTGAGTTTGGGAGACGGCCCGTCTCTTTCTGATGTTGAGCGTTGATGGTGATTGACGCTGGGCTGTGCGTTGTGTGGCTTTGTGCTACTTGTAGATGGCGACTCCCTCCCATTTGACAATTCGGCGCTAGGAGGCAACGGTGCTGGAAGCCACGACCAGAGTCTGGGATTGAGCGCGGGACTGCCGTCGGCTGCCAAACGGAGACGGCTTGCCACATCGTCTTCGGCGGTCGACGCAGACAAGAAATCTGGGGAGGAACACGATGGTGGCGTCGCGCTGGTTTAAGGCGCCGCGGTGAGCAAGAAGCTTCAAGTCTCGAGTCATATGTTGCGTGTTGCTGTAGGTTCTTCAGGTGGCTGTTCGTCGCAGGGAGGAATTGCTGAATACGTGGTTGTCATGTAAGAAGCGATCAGCTCGTTGGCCAGCGGAAGCGCTTGTAGTTGTTAACCACTACGTACGTGAAGCAATACTCATGTTTCTAGCTTGGGATACAGGACTACTGCGCTGTGGACACTATGATAGCATTCCAAGCCCTTGAGACTCACTGTCGGGTCGAATTTTCTCCACGAGTGTCGGAGCCTACAAGATAGTCTCCAGTGAATGTAGCAATGCCGAGTGATGCCGCCATTCCCCACTACCGTCGACCTCGAAGATCTCGTGTCAGCTCGCTCCGCTCCGCTCTCATCTTGAGAAAGGTCCAAAGCCCACCCAACACTGCAGAGCTGCCAGCGTCCCAAGTCGCGCGTATCCCACCTGCATGCTTTAACCCTGGATAGCCAGGCTCTTTCGACTCGCAAGTTCAATAGCAAGCGCTGGCATTCCCGCTGCGTTGCTTCGCATCAAGGCGACGCGTGCGATCTCGCTGTCAAACGTGTGTTTCTTGTGGTGTGGGTTGCGGCGTGGCTTCCGTTTCGCTTGGGTTCTAACTAATATACCTGACTTTCAACTGTTCATGCCTCCCTCCTCAGCCAAAGACGCGACGCGAGATCTCCTGCCGCAGCATGCGCATCTCCTGCTGCGCGCCGCTCATCAGCCCCGAGTTCTCCTGCGCGCGGCGGATGAGGTATGGCAGCACCTCGTGGATCGGGCCGTAGGGCACGTACTTGAACACCTTGTACTGGTTGGCGCCCAGCGTGTACGACACGTGGTCGCACATGCCCAGCAGCTGGCCGAAGAACACGCCGCCGGCCGCGCGGTCGATGCCCAGCGCCTCCATCTGCTGCACCGTCTTCACCACCGACGTCTCGTTGTGCGACGCCACCATGAAGCTGGCCAGGTGGTTGTGGCGCAGCAGCTTGGCCACTTGGGCGTCGTAATCGGCGTGCGTGTCCTCGATCGACGCGTGGATCGGGTCTGCGTACCCCTTGTCCCTCGCGCGCTTCCGCTCCTGCACCATGTAGGCGCCGCGCACGAGCTTCGCGGCGAAGCGGAAGCCCTCGCGCCTCGCGCGCTCCAGGTCGATGTCCACCCGATCGTTCGTGAGCTTCAGGTAGCACTGAAACGTGTTATAGATGACGTCGGCGCCGTCACGGTTGTATTGGCGCTGCAACCCCAGGGTAAGGTGGTCGATGCCCGGTTGCATGTACGTCTGCTCGGCGTCAACCATTAGCTTAACGCCGCGCGCTGCAGCCTCGTTAGCTAAAGATTCGAGGCGATGAATCATGTTGCGCAACTGGGTCTTCTCGTTTGCACTCAACGGCTGCTCGTCGATGAATTGCGTCAGCGGACCCATAGTCAACTCCAGTGGATCCAGGAAACTCACCCAGTCCACGTAATCAATCACGCCGTCGCCCGAAGACTTGTCCATGTCTGCAAAAAGTTGTTGCACCTCGTCTTCCGTCATCTCGGCGCCAGCATTGCGTAATCCTGCACTCAGCGCCGGATAATCAATGAGCTGCTCGACGTACCGCGACTTGGCGCGCGAGAGGTTCGGCCCGTCCAGCGTGTGGAACAGCAGTTGCGCCTGCACGATGATGGCCGACATGCGCATGAGCAGCTCCGGCTTGCCCAGCGCCGTGCACTTGATGGCCACGAACGCCGGCTCGCCCGCGCTTGCTGTGGCTCCGGCGTCGATGATTGCGTGACGCGCGATAGCCGCATTTGCATCGCAAGCGGCTTCACCGTCATACGCATACGTTCGCGCAGACACGAGGTTTTGCGAAACGCCGTTTAGATCACGCGGCTGCTCCACATCGGCTTCGGCTGCAAAATCCAGGATCGCGCCAATACCTGATTGCTCGAGTTTCGCAATCACCGGTCGGATCTCGTCGACGTTCTGCCCTGCGCAAAAGTGGCCGAAGAACGTGGCGCGCAAAAAGGCGTCCGTGAACTTGGGGCCCGGGAACGTATAGGCCAATTCCACTAACGCGCCGCTGTGGTTAACCAACGTGCGGAACTGCGACGCAAAGTACACGCCATACGCACGGACGAGCTCGGTCGTGGTCTTGGATGCAAAGATCCGCTTCGTGTCCCGGAACTCCATGGGCGGCGACACCGTCTTGGCCTTCTCCACGGCCATGGCGTGGCCGTGGGCAGGCGCCACCACGGCGGTGGCGGCCGCGGAGGACGGCCGCGGGGACGCGGTGGACGAGAAGGCGCTCAGCGGCGCGGCCGGGCGCCGGAGGCCACGGCCAGCCACGCAGTACGCCGGTTTTGTCAGTCGCGACGTGAATGCGGAGCCATGGCGGAGCATCATCTTGGACGAAACGGGTTCCGGATGCGGCTTGTGCTGGACGTTGCAAGTTGCGATGTGTTGCAAAAGCGAAAGGAAGCGAAATCTCGGGAAGGCGGAGTTTCGAGAAGGGCTGGGGCTGGGCGAAACGTTGTGCAGCTCCAAGGGTTTTTGCGGGTGGTCCTCCCCCCTCCCCCTTCTCGCTCCGTTTGGTTTGCTGGATGATGGGGCGAAGTGTATGCTACGCCGAAGGTTTTGCTAAAGCGACAAGGCGCGTGGCGTTTGTGCGCGGTTTCAGCCAATCAGCTTGCCAGAAAACTTTCCAACTCGGCACTTCAACGTTTCTGCTATGTGTTCTTAACTTGCAGCATGGCCATAAAACGGACGGACACAGTGGGACCGTCGTCCCCCAAGCGGTGACGCAGGCCGAGTAAGCGCTGGCCGCCTTCCCCAGATCCAACCGAAAGAAAAACGGTCAGGAAAAACCTCCCATGCAGCATATCTTGGTGGTGTCAGATTACGTACTTTCGTTTGTCGTGTGTCACACACGACACCAGCCGTCGTCGAAAATTCCACTGGTGTATCGCACACCACAGAAACGTGTCAAGAACCCAGCGAGCCGCCCTTTCTCGACAGTCCGAAATGTCCAAAACCCGTTCCTGCCATGAGAATTTTTCCGCACCGTCGCGGTTCCTCCCTCTATTTGGCTGGTGTGGGGCGATATCCATAGTGTGAACAAGTCACTTCGAAGAAGATCCGCATTACCTCCCCATACCATGGCGACTCCCGGCAGCGACGTCGTCGACCTGGACGCCCTCCGGGCCACCGTGACGCGGCAGGGCGCGCTCGTGCGCGAGCTGAAGCAGCAGGGCGGCGCCGCGGCCGACGTGAAGGCGGCGGTGGACGAGCTCAAGCGGCTCAAGATCACGCTGGACGCCGAGCTGCAGCGTCAAGGCCCGGCGCTGGACGGGCTCTCCAAGAGCGACAAGAAGGCGCTGGACGACCTGCTCATCCGCAAGATGTTCGTGGTGCCCAGCTTCGAGATCTACGGCGGCATCGGCGGCTTCTACGACTTCGGGCCGCCGGCCTGCGCACTGAAAGCGAACCTACTGCAGGCTTGGCGCCGCCACTTCGTGTTCGCCGACAAGCTGCTGGAGGTGGAATGCACGAACCTCATGCCGGAGATCGTACTGAAGACCTCGGGCCACGTGGACCGCTTCACGGACCTCATGGTTAAGTGCCTCAAGTCGGGCGAATGCTACCGCGCCGACAAGCTGCTCGAAGATCACGTCGAGAACCTGCTGTCGAAAAGCACGAATCTGTCGGAAGAAGAGCAGGAGAAGCACCGGCTGCACGCCACCATGGCGGAGTCCTACTCGCCCGAGGAGATCCACGCCGTCTTCCAGGAGTACGGCATCAAGGCCCCAGGCACGGGCGCCGACCTGAGCTTCCCCATCCCATTCAACCTCATGTTCCAATGCGCCATCGGCCCGGAAGGCAACCTCGTGGGCTATCTGCGTCCGGAGACAGCACAGGGCATCTTCCTGAACTTCCGGCGGCTGCTGGAGTACAACGCCGGCAAGGTGCCGTTCGGTTGTGCGCAGATCGGCAGCGCCTTCCGCAATGAGATCTCGCCACGTGCCGGTTTGCTGCGTGTGCGCGAGTTCCAGCAGGCGGAGATCGAGTTCTTCGTGAACCCCAAGGACAAGCGCCACGCGAAGTTCGCCAGCGTGGCGGATCTGGAGCTGGCGCTGCTGACCAAGACCAACCAGCTCACGCACGGCAAGACGGTGCCGATGACGTGCGGCGCCGCTGTGGAGCAGGGAATCATCGCCAACGAGAGCTTGGCCTACTACTTGGCACGCACGTTCCAATTCTGCAAGGCCATCGGCATCGATATGGAGCGCCTGCGCTTCCGCCAGCACCTGGACACGGAGATGTCCCACTACGCCACAGACTGCTGGGACCTGGAGATCAAGCTGAGCTCGGGCTGGGTCGAGTGCGCCGGCCACGCCGACCGCTCGTGCTACGACCTGACGGTGCACGCCAAGAAGAGCAAGGTGGAGATGGTGGGCACGCACAAGTTCGAGACGCCCGAGAAGCGGCAGATCGTGGAGATCAAGCCCAACAAGGGCAAGATGGGCCGCACGTTCAAGGCCGACGTGGCAACGATCCTGGAGGCGCTGGAGGCGCTCAAGGCCGACGTGCCGCGCGCCCAGGCCTTCGAGAACGAGCTGGCCACGGCGGGTGAGGCCACGCTCGGCCCGTTGTGTGACGGCAAGCAGTTCACGCTGGCGCGCGATATGGTGGCGCTCAAGGTGGTGGAGAAGCTGGTGAGTGAGGAGAAGTTCGTGCCTTCGGTGATCGAGCCTTCGTTCGGCATTGGCCGCCTGCTGACCGCCATCTTCGAGCACAACTTCTCGACCCGCGAGGGCGACGAGAAGCGCGGCGTCATGGCGTTCTCGCCCGTGATCGCGCCCATCAAGGTGTCGGTGCTGCCGCTGAGCAACAACCCGGCGTTCGAGCCCTTCGCGGCGGAATTGGAGGCCGTGTTCGCGGACGAAGGCCTGGAGTGCAAGGTGGACACGTCCAGCGTGGCCATTGGTCGCAAATACGCGCGCGCCGACGAGCTGGGCATCCCGTTCGACGTGACGATCGACTTCGACTCGGTCAAGGAGCGCGTGGTGACGCTGCGCGAGCGCGACTCGACGGCGCAAGTGCGGATCCCCATGGACGTGATTGGTTCGGAGGTCACGAAGCTTATCAAGGGCTCGACCAAGTGGGCGGACATGCTCCAGCGCTACCCGAAGGTCGCCGCCGCCGCGGAGTAGAGGACGAAGCCAGCCAAGTGCATAGAGAACTGCTGGCTAGGAAGAGCAGCAGAAGGACGGCGGTGCTGGGGAGTGGCGATGGGTCTGGACGTTGATTGCTGGAACCGAACGGAAAGCCGTTGGACTTGACCAGCATCGCGAGGGAAATGGCATTTGGATGCATGTGCACGAACCAGAATGGCTCGAGTCTTGGAATGCAGTCAGCCACCACAGGCTCGAGCCAGCGAGCAGGTGGCATGGCGAGTGTTAGTTATCGCAGGGCTTCAAGTCCAAAACCCACGATACAGCATGCCTCTCGTAGTTTACCGCACGCTGGTGTAGTTTTCAGCTCCTCAAATCCTGACGCATGCGTGACGCCGCCGTCGTCAGCGCCGTTCGGATTGCCGAGGGTTGAAGTATCCCACTGGTCCTGGCCACTCGAACCAAAACTGCTCTTGTATCGTGGGCCAGGATGCGATGACACCGGCACAAAAGGGTCCCCAGCCTTCGTCACGGGCATCTCAGGTCCGCTCGCCACCAGCAGCCGAGCGGGAAGAGATTCGGGTGCGAATGGGCGGCGACGAGGCAGGAGGAGGGACCCGCCTCCACCCAGCAGTGCTTGGGCCAGCGCACGAGGGAGGAGCTTCCTCCCGTCTAATCATATCGGGAGGCACATGATTAGACGGTCGTGTGACGTGGGCACAGCGAAGAGGGTGATGGGTTGGCACAATGGCTGGACAGATCTTCAAATACAGTTGAAGAGCGATCCGTCGACAACAGCAAGGCCATGAAGCCCGCACGTTCCTGTAGTCACCTCCAAACGATAGCGTCGCCGTTGGGTGTGTGAACGAGCCGAGTCTGGCTTGGCTACTGCTACCCAGCACTGGACTCCAGCTATTGGAGGTTGCAATGGTGGGCAAGCTCACGGGGTTCGCACATCCAACCGGCAGTGGAATTGGTGCCGTGTTCTCTACCTTCTGCCCATACTCGACGTTGCTGCGTCCATAAGAGACCAAATGGATGCCATCCATCAACGAGTCGAGCGCTATTACATCACTTGCCAGTGGCGCCTCTTATCCCTTCGGAGACGCCGCAGTTTTAAAACATCCAAGCGTTAAATCCTTCTCACGCTAGAGCTGGAGGACGATGGAGATGGCCTCGCCAGTGCCTACGAGGTGCTGCTGGTAGATGCCGGTACTGGAACTCGGCTGGGCGACCTCGAAAATGCCTTCCGTGCCGCTGGGAGCCGTGATAGTCACACTCAGTTGCGTGTCGTCTGCCAGCTCCCAAGCCGCGCTGATGTCGCCGTACGGAGTGCTCACTGTGGCGCTGGCGCTCGTCATGTCCATGCCAGTCACCAGAGGCTGCACGATCCAGCGACGGAAGCCAAAGTCCACGGGACGGATGCCAGCCACGTAGTTGGTGAGTGCGTAAGTGGGGGCGCCGCCCCACGGGTGGCTCAGCGAGGTGAAGGTGTCGATTCCTGGCTCGAGGGATTGCGCCACGTACTCCCAACTGGCCCCCGAGCGATACGACTCGTTCGAGATCATGGCGTCCCAGAGGTTGTCCAGCAGGAACACAGCTTGGTCCGTGTACCCGCGTTGCAGTAGCGCGTCCAGCAGGAAGCCGTTCGTGTTGGGCGAGATCTCGGTCGAGTTGTCGGTGGCACTTGAGTCCAAGTACCCAGGGCCTTGGCGCAGACTCTCGAGGCTTTCCACGCATAGAGCCACTTGCGTCTCGTTGGCTACGCCAGCAGTGAGTGCGAACGCGATGGCCGAGACGCCAAAGACCTCCGGAGTGGCGACGTCCACGGCGTACGTGCCCAACGCGTCGTTCCAGAGCAGCTCGTTGATGGCCGTCTTGATGCCGGCAGCGAGTGCGACCCACTCGTTCGCAGCCTCCCAGTCTCCCAAGGCTCGCGCCACTCCAGCCATGCCGTCCAGGCACTGAACGGCAGCGGCGTTGACGGCCATGCCGGCTCCAGGTCCGAGGAACACAACCACGTACTTGGTGAGGTCGATGAGGCCGTTGCTGCCCTGGTTGCTCACGAGCCAGGTCACCGCTCTACTGAGCGCCTCCCAGTTGGCCTCTGCGAACGCCATGTCGTCGTAGTAGTCCATGTACGACACGAAGCCGATGAGGCCTAGGATCACGTAGTCCGGGAAGTTCAGATACGCGTCGGTGGTGCCCGCGTCGAAGAGGAAGACCTCCGGCATGGGCATCGGCGACTCGTACGAGATGGGCACGAAGCCGGGGAACTGGCCGTTGGAAGCTTGGTAGTCAAGCATGAACTCCCACGTGCCTGTGATCTGCTCAGGCTTGGCGTTGGCCACGCCCATGATGCGAGTCGTGTGGTAGAAGTCGCCCAGCCAGATGTATCGATCGCGCTTGGCGCCATCCAGACACGCGCCGTATGTGTTGCTTTGTGCGCCGAACTCCGGCAGCACCACACTCTCGTCGGTCATCGGGTTCGAGTAGAGTACGTTCGACGAGTCGCTCAGGCTCGTGGCAGTCACGTTGCGTACGTACGCCGCCTGGTCCTGCCAGCCGCCGAAGCCGATGGCGCCTTCACCGCGTGACGCATAGCCGTAGAACGAGAGCTGAGCGTCCGTGAATCCCAGCTCGGAGAGCGTCACGTCGAACACTTGCTGGCCATCCAGAGAGAAGACGATGTTGCCAGCGGTCGAGTTCACGGCGATCTTCACAGGGTACCACACGCCTTCCTTCACGCTGAAGGGCACGTCGTAGTTGCCCAGGATGTAGGACGTCATGCTCGTGGCATTGGCGAAGTCGTAGCCGTAGGCGAGTGCCACGGTGTTGGCCGGGAAGAGAGTCGTGTTGGTGTTGACGTACGTCGTGTCGACTGGGTACTCGGAGGCCAAGTGGATCTGAATGCCATCGCGGTTGCCTGCAAGATCATAGGCGATCGTGTAGCCGGCGCCACCGCGGATGATCTGCGACTCGAACTCGAGCACGTAGTCGCTGAGATCCCACGATCGATAGGAGATGCCCGGTCGCGTGCCAGGCACGAAGGTCCCGTTCTCTTCGGACGAACTCCAGGACGGCACTTGGCTACCGGCGTCCACACACGCAGCAGTCACGGCACGAGCGCCCAGCGTCCAGATCTCGTCGTACTTGGCGTTGGAGCTGGAGAACTTGCCAGGCAGCGCCGTGAGGTCGTCGATCACTTCCACTGACGCCTGCAGGCCGACCGCTTCGAACGTGATGGAGTCGCCAGTGAGCAGCCGCAGCGTCTGCCACCGCTCGCCAGGTTGACTCAACATGGACGTCACGGTGACTCCGATCTCCTCTTGCGTGAAGCGGTGGGTCTCCACTCGACGGGAGTTCGCGATGGACGTGGCGAACTGCGACGGGCCATCCGAGTAATTGGTAGAGAGCGCCGGAAACTGCTCCGAGTACTTGACCTCGACATCTACGGGGCCGTTGGAGACTGCGGAGACCACGAAGTACGGTAGACCGGCGACGTCATAGTCGTAGTCGAGTGTGGCCAGAGGTTCGCCCGCCGTGAGCGTGAAACCCCCGGCGTAGGACGAGCTGTCCATCGATGGCTCGGAGCCCAGCGCCAGCTTCTTGGGCGTGAACACGCCATACGTTTCCACGTTGTCGGCGTGGCTGACGACGGCGAGAAGAGGCAGTAGCAACGCTGCAGCGACCGACCGATGGAGTCTAAACATCGCTCCTGACACTGAAGAGAGCACGAAAACTTGAGGTGTTGGGGCAGAATCGAGTACCAAGCGCGGTCTGGCCAACGAGCCACGTGCGTCTTGGCAAGCAAAGTCCAAAATGAGCTCATCCGCTGGAGGCCAGGACGTCGCTCGCCAGCAAAGGCGCGGCTTGGTGACTGGACATGGAGCGTTATGTGACCGTGCAGTGCTTCGGAGATTGTGTCGCAGCGGTTGCAAGCTGCAGCTTGCAAGTGGTGGGTGCGACCGGATTTCTGCCGCGCAATTGAGCCATCTGGCCGTCGTCCAACTGTTGATGCTGTGGCCAGTTGAAGCTGGAGTGGCAGGACGTTCAGGACGTCCGTTCGTCGCATGTTGAGCCGTGCAGATGGGAAGGTCAGCTGGCTAAACTGCGACGACCTTACTGCAATGGAGTAAGCTTTCTCCTCTCGGTGCATGTCCAGACCCTGGTATCCAGAACCGAGAGTGGCGCGGAGCAGGAAAGCGGCGAAGCAGCCATACTGCCCGCCGCGTGGTGCCTGTCTCCGTGGTTCAGACACCATAGAAACGAAGCTGAGGGCAAGTCGACGTGATCCACTCGGTTGTGCGAGAAATGCGGCGTGGTGCCTCGTTGGCTCACGTGGTTGAAGTGCTACTGAGCTGGAGGACGAAGTCCGAGCATTGTCCAACTGTTGATGCCTGCTTGGTTGAAGGTCCCGCATTAATTGCTGCTGCTGCGACTCGAAAATAGCCTCCGCTAATTCGTGAAACCACATCCGAAATTAAAAGGAGAAGGACTGGCAGTAAGTTCGCGGCTTCCCTCGCAAAGTTCGCACCTTCCCTCACAAAGTTCTCAACGCCGCGCTCATGCATCGACGAAGTCCGCGGAGATGGCGAGCTGGCCCCAAGCCTGCAGCTCCTGCTTGGCCGCGGCCAGCGCCAGCTCCGGGATGTCGACCGCCATCTTCCCCAGCGGCATGCGCGCCGGCAGACGGCGGCCTTCGCACCGCCCGGTCTTCGTGAGGGCCTCCACGATCAGCTGCGCGCCTTGACGCGGGTCGCCGGGCTCCTTCCCGGCGATCGCGTCGATGTGCGCGGCGTTCTGGCGCGTCATCGGCGCGTAGTCCTCGATCGACGCCTCGGTCGTGACGCGTCGGCCGCTCAAGATGTCGGTGCGGAAGTATCCGGGCTCGACGACAGTCACCTCGATGCCCAGAGGCGCCACCTCCATCCGGAGCGACTGCGACAGCGCGGCCAGAGCGGCCTTGGCTCCGGCGTACACGCCCAGCATCGAGGCGCCACGCCAGGCCACCACGGAGCCGATGTTGGCGATCACGCCGGAGCGCTGGGAGCGGAAGAACGGCAGCACCGCGCGCGAGACGGTCAGCGCGCCGAAGACCAGCGTGTTGAACTGGTCGAAGGTCTCCTTGGCACTGGGGTATCGGACAGTCGGAGCCATACACGGCACCGTTAGCTAGGCGATAGGAAGACATGTTCAAGGAGGTGAAGGGAGCGTACCTGGTCTCCTCAATGGCTCCGTTGAGTGCGTATCCGGCGTTGTTCACGAGGATGTCGAGGCGGCCGTAGATCTCCACTGCGTCCGCGACGATCTGCGTCAGTGTGGCTTCGCTCGAGGTCACGTCCAGCTCCAGTATGACGGCGCCCTTCATCTGTAGGTCAGCGATGCGCGTGACGTCGCGTGCTGTGGCGATGACGCGGTCTCCGCGAGCCAATGCCGCCAGCACCAGCTCGCGTCCGAAGCCGGAGGAGCAGCCAGTAATGAGCCAGACCTTGGGAGAAGTTGAGGCAGAGGCAGCCATAAGCTTTGAGCGGTGGTCGAGGGGGCTGAAGTGCTTGACTAGCTTGAGGTGGTTTGAGGAGTGAGAACAATCAGGTCGACAGCTCCGTTCGAGAAGAGGGACCGGCAGGGATGAGTGGCTAGCGGGTCGTCCCGTTGCGTCATCAAAGCATACGTCTCTGAACTCCAGAGCAACCGTAGCGAGATACGACCAGTCGACCTGCTGCCATTCGCCACCACTTACCAACCTGCTCAAACACGCAAAGCCTGGCAAAACAAGCCCATCGTGGTGGTCCTACCTCACGGGAATCGGCGGTTGATCTCCTCCATCGAGATCCCAGCATCCGCCATATCCTTGCGCGCCATCAGCGTCTTCACCTGTAACGCGATCCGATCTTGATCTCGCTGGTGCTCCAACTCGCGCTCACGCAGATCATCCTTGGTCTTGACGTCGCACGCGAGCAGCGCCTTGTCTCTCGCCTTCTTGCTCGCCATCGCGCACTCGGCCAGTTTCCGGTGGGTGTCCACCTCGGTCTCGATGTGCGCCTGTTTGCCCGCGGCCTCGTACTCCAGCACCCGCTGGCGCCGCTCCTTCCCGACCAGCACTGCGAGATCGCATCCACCCTCGCGCCTAGCGTCTTCCGTGGTGTGGCGGATCGCGCTTTCCTGGCGCGTCCGCATGCGCTCTACGACGTTCACAGTCCCTCGCGTGGATTCGCGCATCGTCTCGTGGATCAGCAAGTGCGAGGCCGCGACGGAAGAGGCCGAGAACCGGTAGCACGTGGTCGAGCACGCTCCGTCCGTTGTGGGTTCTTGCTCTTGGTGCTCGTAGTCTTGTCCGACCAGACTGGAGTTTCCGCCGTCGCCCTTCTCCACGCCTTCATCGGAGCCGTCGTGGCCCTTCTCGCTGTCGTCGTGGTCCTTCTCGCTGCCGTCGTCGTCTTCCTTGGTCTTTTTATCGTCCGCCGTCGCCGTCGCCGTCGCCATTCGTGCTCAAGTCGACGGCTGTCGCCTCGTTCACGAACGAGAACTCCCGGAACACCGGGAAGATCACGCGATACTGCGGACACATGCGCCGCACCGCCGCGTCGATCTTGACGTCCACCGCCCCGCACTTGAAGTAATCCTCGCGGACTTTCATGGCGAGCAGATAGTTCTTGGCCCCCACGTACTGCTTTTCCATGTCCCGGATCTTGTTTCGGACACTTGCGGGGCTGCGCCGGACGCACCCTCGCGTCTCCAAGATGGCCGCGATCTCCTGCAGGACGTCGCACTGCTTCCCCTCTCGCCAGCGCTGGTAATTCCCGGGCGTGACGAGCCACTTCACCAGGATATCCGTCGCGCTCGGAGTGCCAAGCTGCTCCCCGTCCACCTCCCAGGAGACCCACCGATGCTGCGGGATCTCTCTTTTCTTCGGCGGCGACGAGCGATCGCCCCAGCCACAGCCACGTTTCGCTCGCCCCATTGCTGCTTCCGCTTTCGACACTGAGCCGTGACTGTGGAGTCTGCGGTTGCCTTCGTTCTCCTCTGTCTTGGCGGGTAAGTCGCCGGATGCGACCGTTGTGATAGGGAAACCCCACTCACAGTCACGTTCCAACGGCACGAGGTGGAGATCGGCCGCATCCCACCAGCCAATCTCTCCCGGTCGCTTGTTCTTCGCCGTGTCCGGTCTCACAACGGCCGCGGCCACAACGCGAACAGCTGACGACGGGGCAGCCATGGATCACGCGAGCCTCGAGGCAGCAAACTTCCGCCGCGACGGCGCGGCGGCAGTGAACAAGAGGAAGAAGTCGAGTGGCGGCAGCATGTGCATCCGATGGGACATGGATAATGTGAAGCCCGGCGCACCAACGTCCCTGGACGTGCTTCTGCGTTGGTTGGCTGCGCCAGGCAACTACGGACGCCGGATGTCGCAGCTGAAGGGCAAGACCTGCCGCGAGATCGTAACAGCACTGAACGCGCAGGGTATTGGGCATCGGACGCCCGGGAGTGTTCGCCAAAAGGTCAACCGCGTGGAGCGGCAGTACAAGTCCACCAGGACCTGGCTGCTCGATTCCGGCCACTATGATCTGTACATGCGCGGTGGCACGGACGAGCAAGTGGAGAAGCAAGTGCAGCAGCGCTGTACGCAGTTTCGGAAGCTTGATCCCGTGATCCAGGGCGCCTCGCCTGCAACCGAGGTTAGCGACGCTGAGGAGGAGAACGCCGGTGCATTTCGCGCTCGAGACGGTGACGCGAAAGAGATACGCAGAGTCGAGGCGAGCCCCGGAATCAGTCGACGCTCGTGGGCAACTTCTTGGCCGGATACGAACTCGAACAAGCGCGTGAAAAGGGTGGCAGCGTCGCCTCAAGCGCCGGCACATGGCTTCACTCTCACTCTTCCTGTATCCGCAAAGAGAGCAACCATAAACCAGTCTGTGCCTCCGATCGCCGCAGTTGCCGGTAGTCTGCCGCAGGATCGACTGAGCGAGGTGTGCTGTGGGGATTCCCAGACCGTTCATGGTGTTGCTGGCTGCGAGGCGGAGGCGCACGAACGACTGCTCGCCTGCGATCGAGAGCGCGAACAAGCGTTGGCCATCTGCGAGGTCGAGGGCTTGCTTGAGCAGCGGAACGTGCGGTTGGTCTGCGAGACGGCGATATGGCGGCATAAGCTGCTGAAAGCTGGCGTCTCGCAGGAAACAATCGACAGTCTCGTGCGTCCGTGAGCGAAAGCTGACTGATTCGCGATTTGGGGTGCCGGTGGAACTGTCGTGGTGATACCGTTGCGTTCCAGTGCCTCCACACAACGGGAGGCCAGCTGTAGCTTTGGCATATGCCTTGTCTTGTCTTGTCTTGGTTGGCTTGACTGGATCAATGAAGGAAGTGGATTGCGTTGTTGTTGATTGAACCATGTAGCCTTCGATTGACGGAGGTTCTGCTCTGCCAATGCTGTAGCAGGGCAGCAGATGCCCCGCCATGAGCACAGCGAGCTTGCTCCACTCAGAACGTCGGTTCTTGGCAGCAGGCACATCCGGTTCAGCGCTGTGCGTTCAGAGTCCGAGTCATTGACGTCGACATGGCGAATTGTTTCGTCAAAGTTCTGCAACGTCGCTGAAAGAGCAGTCAGGACGAACACGTCTTGGGCAGAGCCTCAAAGGCAGCTTCGCGTGATGGTAGGATCACTCTGGATAGTCTACAATACATGGTGGGCAGACATTCGGTGAAGGCACCGCTGGACTTGTTCACACAGGATGAAGCTGTGCAGCGTGTTGCTGTGTCTGCGAACGAACCAAGATCCTTCCCACAAACGACTCGCTGATAGCAGACTTGGACTTACCTCAGTGCATCGATTCGTCTCTTTTTCCGCAGCGATTTTACCCGGCGGCACCAGGAGCCATCACGGTGTTTCCCCGTAATCCAGCACAGCCATGGCTTTACAAGCAAGCAAGGCAAAACAGGCAGCAAGTTTCCACCCGTACATTGTAACACATCTTACCATACTGAACCATCCAGCGGGCCCATTCCTCCATCTGCTGACTCACTTCAGCCGCCGCACGCGCTCGCTCGCTGCTTAATCGCGCCCCTCCTGGATGAAGGTCAGCGCGTACAGTTGATCCGACGACAGCATGGCGGGGTTCTTCCTGCAGTACGTCACGAAACTCCGCAGCTTCGTCTTGCTCTCTGGCGGGCAGGATTTGATGGCCGTCTGCACCTTCGGGTGCGTCAGGATCTTGGCGAGTGCGGCCACGAATTTGGGCGAGAATGGCGGCGCGATGCGCGCGAATAGGACCGTGATAAAGTTGCGAAGCAAGGCCTGATCCAGCTCCAGTGTGTTGGTGAAGACGAACTCCAGCACGGGCAACACGTAGCCGCTGGTGATCATGAACACCATGCACCGAAGCGACTCCCGCTTCAACTCGAGCGCCTTCACCGGGTTAATATCCGGATGCAAGCGCAGCGATGTCACCAGCACGCTAAA
Source organism: Nothophytophthora sp. Chile5 (assembly GCA_001712635.2). Lineage (NCBI taxonomy): Eukaryota > Oomycota > Peronosporomycetes > Peronosporales > Peronosporaceae > Nothophytophthora > Nothophytophthora sp. Chile5. The sequence goes on from MBAC02009490.1 coordinate 17,440, forward strand.
AGCAATAGGCCATTGGGCCACATGCACCTTGATGGAGGCTTTCAGTATCCGCAGGAGACTGGGGAAGCAGATGTGGAGAGGCGTGCTGTTGAAGAACCCCGGAGACGTGAGGATGACCTCAAGCCAGTGCAGGACGCCCATGGACACCACGGGGACGGACATCACTGAAATCAGCTTGTCGACGACTCCGGATTGGTTCATCTATACGATAGGATGACAACAACAGCGAGTCATTAACAAACCGAAGCACGTCATAATGCTGAGGGAGGCAGTACTCACATTGTAGCCAAGCGTGTGATCCGACTTGCAAATCGCCGACGCCTCAACGAGAGCCTTCTTCGTGGCCTCCACGCCTTCGTCGTCCACCTCCACTTGATCGGATGAGCTTGCCACCCCGGTTTGCAAAAGACTCCGCTCGTCCTTTGTTGATGCTGCGTATGCCAGAAGGAATACGCAGTTCTGCACGAAAGCTGGCGAGATCGAGTCCGAGGGGTTGAAAAGCCTGTCGAGCAGACTCGAGAGGATCTACAACGAGCAGCACACAAGCACAGTGCGTCAGATTAATCAACTGTAAATCCGTGAGTACATCACAACTCAGATCCAGCCAAATCGTACAATGGGTTCTCGTAGGTGAGCAACGGGAGGCGGCGCCTTGGACGTTTGGAACTCCTTCGCCAGCGTATCAGCTCCGAGTTCCGAGCATTTCTTGGTCTTCACAATGGCCAAGATGGCGTCGCTGAAGTGCGGGTTGGCGTCGTAGAGGTAACGCCGGCGCAAGATATGGTACGGCACGATCTTCACGCCAAATCTGCCGCTCGCCGTCTCCTGGAGCTCGCCACGCACGCGGTTGAGCTTCGAGCGCACCATGCGGATGTGTGCGTACTCGGTGCTCCTCTCTCCGGCCCTCTTTTGCTGCAAGTAGAGCTTGTCATCCATGGAGCAGAGCAGCTCCAGCGCGTAGACGTACGAGTGCGCCGACTGGCAGCAAATCTTGTTCAGCGCAGCGATATCCTCGCGCACGTCTTCTTCGCTTGCGAAAGGAATCTGCAGCAGTAGTGAAGCACATTGAGGTGAATTTTTGAGCATCGGAACCGAATGAAGGCAATCGACTCCGCATAGCACAAGAGAGAAGGCTTGCTTACACGACTGAAGGCGTCCACCAGCACGCCGTTAAACACCGGGAAGAATGCATTCGCGCTCGTGATGGATGCGATTTCCTTGTGATGACCAGCTTCCGAGATCCGGCGAATCGCATACTGCAACAGCGTACAGGTCTGCACATCCATTCATTCATACACAGGGGGTACATTAGATCCGAAAACCGTTCACCTCACTTCAGTGAGACCACGACAGCCACATACCTTGTACGTTTCCGCCAGTTCAATCAGCATCAATCGCCATTTGCGGTCGTTGAGCATCTGCGTGAGCCATTCAGGCTCTACCGCGGAGCCACTCAGCACATTGGACACCAATTTCGGGTCATAATGCTCGTTCACAATGTCCTTCAGGTGGCTGTACAAGATTTCCTCTGCTGGGTCCCATGACGCACCCTTGTTGGGAATCACGGCTCCTTCCGACACATCGAATGTCACCTTGTTCTCGAGCGCCGTCCTCGACACAGGCAGCATGTCCAGCCAAGACGCCACGAGGCCAATCATCTGTGCGTGACCGCGATACGACGACGAGAGCTTCTCCACCAGGATTTCCGGTCCATTAGACTCATTGTGCGCTCGAAGGAAGCCGTTGATCACGCCCAACACGTTCACTTCCATGATGGCGTCGGTCTTCGACAGCTCTTGCAGCAGCCGCGTGGCCTCCTTGCCGTCCTCCGTGTCCTTCTCCTGGACGGCTTTGCTGTCGTTCAGCTGGTCTTCATCATCGCAAATAATCAGACGCTTCTCGCTCTCTCGACGGCGTCGCTTGCGCTGACTCTCCAGCTCCCCCCGCTCACGCCGCGTCTTCTTCTTCTTCTTCTTGATCGCGGCCGCCGCTTCGTGGCCGTTACTGGACGCTGCAGCTTCCTCTTCTACGGCCACCGGACTTGGCTCGCCGGCTCCGTCCTTCTCGCCCGCCTCGGCGTCTCCGGCTTCGTCCACAGCGTCTTGCTTCGCCTCTTCCTCTTCTTGTTCCGCAGTTCCTGTTGCTTCTTCATCATCCTGGTCAGCCGCCGCCTTCTCTTTCTTCTTCGCCGACGGACTGGACCGACGCGTCGCCCCCGCCTGTTCGCCAGCCTTCACGCTTTCCACGTCTCCCGTGTCGTCCTTCTCCTCCTCGCTCTTGGCTGCCTTTTCGGCTTTACGACTGTGTTTCTCGTGGTGTTTCTCGTGTTTCTCGTGATGCTTGTCCTTCGCTGCGCCGCCAGCGTACGGCTTGATCTCCACGTGCTCCGGACGCAGCCACTGAGTCTTACGCGTTGCGCGGTTGTAGTAGTACGCGCGCTCGTTCTTGGGGTCCCAGAGCTCCTCCCACTCCACTTTCTTGCCGCCGCCGCCAGACGCCGCGGGCTTAGCGGACGCCGCGGCCGTCGCGTCGCCGTCAAAGTCGGCGGGCTTCTCCCAGGCGCTCTGCTTGGTGGAGCGGTTGTAGTAGTACGTGCGCCCCTCCTTCGTCACGTGCGCGCTCCAGACGCTCGTCATCTTCGCTCTCGTTTCCCTTTGCGCTTGACGAATTGGCAATACGCGCGCGCACTCACCACCGTTTTGTGTATACATGTATACATTTCCCTCGAACGAGCCGGCCCGAGCCGAAGTAAGCTACATCGTTGAAACATCACGCGGGTATATTACGAGCGCAAGCGCCGAACTCGCTGTGATTGGCTGTATTCGGGAGACATCGCGGCCGTTGATTGGCTCAAATCAGGCTGTACGTGCCTCTAATTCGCAGTTCGTTAGAACTGTTCGAAGTTCGTTAGAACTTTCGTTGGTGCCGCTGCGCCGGGATTTTCCCGTCATCGAACGACCTTCAAGGAACGTTTAGGTACCCGTGGTGCAACCGAAAGCACGTTTTGTCGTGGTCTGGGCACGTCGTGTGCACCTTGTGTCAGGATCTTTTTTTGGTCAGATCAACGTCTAACCTGGGAAGAGTGATGGCCAGAGTGACGCTGGACAAAGTGATGTGGTACCACAGAGTGATGTGGTACCACACCACTCAATCAAAACAGAAAAGGTTGCAGTTG
>MBAC02009491.1:0-38424 GCA_001712635.2 Nothophytophthora sp. Chile5
TCTTGAAGCCGATCTCTTCCGTGCGGAGCCCGTTGATGCTCACCAAGATGTCTCCGGCCGCGATCTGCGCCACCGACGGCGTCACCCCCGTGCCCGTCACCGACTTGACGGCGGGCAGACCGTTGCGCTGCTTGAGCTCGCAGCCCAACGGGCCCTCGCTCCACACCACGTCGTACTCCACGTTGGTAGCGTTGCTGCTGGCCTCAGGCGGCCCTTGGCGCAGCGACGGCATGTACGCCGCCGCCGCGTCGTCGCCTCCGCCGTCCCGCTGGCTGCGCATGTCCACCGTGGTGTTGGACGACACGGGCGACCCACAGAACGCCGGGTTGCCCCGATTGCTGGGGGCGGACGACCCGGCAGGCGTGTGGCCCCAGCTCGTCCCGGCCGACGAGGCGGCCGTGGACGCCAGATCGCTGAGCTTGAGCGGCCGGAACTCCAGCCTGATGGGGAATTCCGGGTGCTTCAAGCGGTCGATCACCTCGCTAAACGGCGTGTTGCTCACGCTCGCGCCGTCCAGCGCCACCAGCACGTCGCCAGCACGCGCGTATTGCAAACCCGTCGCCGCTCCTTTCTTATTCACGCGTCGGATCACCGCTTGGCCGCTGGCGCTGGCTTTGAACAGCAGACCCAGCGGTCCTCCGCTCCATCCAATCTCGTACGTCTCGTCCTCCTCCTCGTCCTCCTCCTCTTCATCGGGGACAGAAGGCGTGGCATTCTTCTCGTTTGCTGCGTCGGCGTCACTACCGGCGGCCACGGGAGGCCAGCTGCCCATGTGGCCGCCCTCCGCGGCCACCGGGTCGCCCAGATTGATGTTCTCGGCGAGCGCCAGCGCCTGGAGCTTCTCGTACACCGTCATGTTGGCGGCGATGGGCGCGTCGCTCGTGCCGCTGTGGTTGCTGCCCGTGTGGTGCGACGACGGCGCCGACTGCCAGGGCTCGGCGGAGCCCTCGTCGATGTTCGGCGCTGCGCCCATGAGGTGGCGCATCTTGTCCAGCCGCCGCTGCACGAACTCGTCCTGCGACAACGCCGTGTCCTCCCCGAACGCGGAGTCCTCCGAGCACGCCGAGTCGTACCGCGGCGCGTCCGTGTCCGCCATGTCGCCAGTTCGCCCTCAGATCCGGATGCCAGCGCACGACGCACGCGCAGCTCTTCGCGTTCCGATGGAGGCGGCGAGCAGGAAGCGCGGCACGCGGAGCGATGCGGAGGCGAAATGCCGGCGTCGTGGGTTCGCGCGGAAGGAGAATCGAGGGAAGGGCCTCTGACCTGCGACAACTAATACTCGACAGGTGACGTTTTGCTCCCGTATTTTACGGGACCCTCGAACCGAAATACGAGGTTAGGGCTGCCATTTAAAAATGAACTCGGCATGAAGGAAAGGTCGGTCAAAGCACGCATCCCGACGCGCTCGCTGCGAACAATTGAATCCGAACTTCACATTGGCACGAGGCCCCATGGCGGCCACGGTTGTGTATGTATTGTGAGCTCTGTGTGAGCTTTCCGAACCCGGTCGAATACTCGCCCCGACAAAATCGTCAGCCAACCGTCCAACCTGCAAAATCTGATACAAAAGAAACCCCCTAGTCGTTGATTGGAAGCTGCAATGCAAAATTCCAAGTTCAACCAATAGAACTGATGTTGGTACACGTTTTGACCAATCATAGAGACTCGTCGATTTGATAGACGATTCTGAAGTCGACCAAAATATGGGCGGGATTCAAAACCTATCCGACCTGCAAAGCAAAAAACGCATCAAAGAACCCACTTCTAAAACGTGGAGCCATCCGAAATGCAATTACAATTATTCGGACTGTACCTTTTCGAAATGTAGCCATATCTAGATCTATTGGCCTAGAACTCGTCCTCTCGGAAGGACGAGCCCCACCTTCTCCTATCGTACGACTTGTTGTAGCTCTTGTTGCTATAGCTGGTGGCAGCAGACGAGCCCAGCGGCTTCGTGCTGCGTTTCCAGCTCTCCATGGAATCAAGCGACGATGTGGGCGGCGACAGGATGGCGATGCTAGACGAAGAAGACATTGGCGACCGCGGAGAGCTCATGACGGAGTACTTGGGCTCCGGCATCATGGGTAGATCCCTCTCCTTCTGCTTCGCCCTCTCCTTCTCTTGTGACTTCGCCGAACGCGAGGACCCCTGCTTCCTAGCTGACCGCGAAGACCCACGCTTCGACGGGGTACGTGCGGACCCACTCTTGGTGGGCGAGGCAGCGGCTGCGTAGTAACCGGCCGGCGCTGCTGCTGGCACGAGCGCCGCTCCTCTCCCGGACCCGGAGGACTGCAGCGTCGCCAGCCGCGAGGCGCGGGCTCCCGGTCCGCAGCGGGCCTGCTCCAGTTTCTTGTTGAGGCGGCGACTACTCACGAACCACCAGATCAATACGCCGATACACGCGAGGACGACTACGACACTGGCGAGCACCACGTACATCCACCAGAGCCAGAAGAAGCAGCCGCTGCCCCACGGGACGTACGTGGTCCACGAACTCTTTTTCTTTAAGGTACTGGAGAAGCACGAACACCAGTCGTCCGTGGCGTCGGCCACGTACACTTTCTTGGTCGAGTTCACGTCGTTCGGACAGTTGTCTGCGATCGCCAGACCGATCTTCCCGTCCACCCGGTTGTGGTACGAGTACAAGCCGTCCATGAACACGTCCCCCAGTATGGTGGACGAGCCCTCGGAGATGCCGATCGCGCGGCAAGGCGTGCTCGAGTTGTCGCCGTTCATCTCAGGCCGCCAATAGTACTCGGGTGGGATCTCCACGGTGAAATGCTCAGTGGTAGCAGTCGAGCCGTCGCTGCTCTGCAGTCCCAGTGTGAAGTAGATCGAGGGCAGCTCTAGCAACGCGGCGTTGGAGGACGTGGGGTCGCAGTAATCCTCCCCGCAGCACGACGTCTGGTCACTAAAGTAGCTCGTGTCGAAGTCTGGAATCGCCGCCAGTGTGGCTGCTTGGATTTGGTCCATAAGCGCGTTGTATACTTCCGACGGGAACGCCATGTTGCTGGTACCGGAGTCAATGATGGCTTGTGGGTCGTTGTATTTCTCACACGAAAGCCCAAGACTCGTGCCGTCGAAGCCAATGTCCGATACAGTCACGACATACCACGCTTCCTACAGACCAACAGCATCAACAGACCCCGTCAGCTCTCGTGTCCTGCTTGCCACGTGTCTAGATCTCCATCAAACATAACTTACCCTCGTAATGGGCGAGTAGAGCATGTCGCCTGAATAGTAGACCTCCCCATTGGTGCCTTCGCTGCCGCCGATCACCAACTGGCCAGCATGTAGTGAGAAGTTGGTCTCGCCCGTCTGCAGCATGGGCTGCATCGTGCCGCAAAGCAGCATGCCGAACACGTCGGCAGACCCGGCGGTGTCCACCAGCACATTGTAAAGCGACGATACAGGGTTGTCCGACGGTGACGCAAGCGCAGCATAGGCCAAGCCAGTAATGCCGTCGTAAGTCGAGCGGTAGAACGTGTCCTGCTCTTCAATTACGAGGAAGGTCTTGGACACGCTGTCGATCTCGCTAGATGCCCACGTGTCGGTCATGAACTGGCCTCTGTTCACGAAATACAGACGCATTCAAGACGCAGATGAGCAACGCCCGCGTTCTTGAGTGTCACGCCGACTGAGTTCTTGCGCAACTCTCCACGTACTTACTGGATGTTGGCGCCTGCGAACGACAGCGTGGTCGTGTCGCCGCCGCTGTCCGTGCAGGTGGAGGACGCGTCGCACGAATACGTCACCGTGGCATCCGACCCACAGCATCCGGAGCCCAGCACAGCGTCGTTCGAGGAGCCTGTGTCTGCGATCAGTCGGAACGAGTTCTGCATCCGCCCATGCAAAGCGTCCAGCCGTCAGTCAGCCACACGCATAACCACCAGCTGACTCGCGTGCCTACTACAGCAGCACGTACGGCGCTGCCACTTCCGGAGCCTGATCCGTCCGGCGTCCCGATCTCGACCGTGAGTGTGTATGCTGCATCGCATCATTCGCATCCCAAGCAGAATAGAAGCGTGAGAAAGGCGCTCGAAGACGCAGGCGACGACGAGCATCAAGGGCTGGCAGGCGATAGACATACCGGTGCCCGAGGCGATGCCCGTGAGGTCCAGCGAGTAGTGGGCGCTGTCGGCGTCGGCCTCTCCGTCCAGCAGCAGCAGCAGCAGCACCCAGGCCACGCCCACGGCCAGCTTCCGCCTCATCCTCTCGAGCGCAAAATAGCGCTTTGCCAATCTGAAGATGACCTGAGCTGATCAAGTCAGTCAGAAACTGGGCGTTTTTACGAACAGCTCAAGCAGCAGGCGAGTCGGTCGGTACATGGTACCACTCTTGTCGATCTTGTTCTTCAGAAACTCATTTTAGTGCCCGCTCACTATCTTCCCCATTCACTTTAGTGCCATCTGAATTCGAACGTGCAAACACGAAGGCGGGAAGCGCAGCCAAGAGGATGACGACGACGTTGCGCTCGCCCCTGCCGCGTAGCGCGTCGGCGCCGCTGCGCCCAAGCAGCCGATACCGCGTCAGCTCCGTGCTGGAGAGCGCGTTGGTGGTCCATGGGCGCGCGGACGCCGTGGTTCGGTCCACTCGCAAGCCAACGAAGAAGCGCTTCCTTCGAGACGAAGAGGGCGGTAACAACGCTGCTAACGAGCTGGAACGCGCTGCCAGCGCACCCGCAGGGCATCAACAAGGCGACGGAGATGACGAGGATGCGTTTGTGCGGCTGCGGCTGCGTAAAACGCGGCGCAGCGTGTCGAAAAAGAAGAAGAACCCGGAAAAGGAGGCGAACACAGTGACGTCGCCGGCGGTGACGCGAAGCGCTGCCAAGGTGAAGCACCGACACGCGGGCGTTCTGGAAATCAGTGGGCGCACTCCCATGACCAGATCGATGACCAAGAAGTGGAAGCCTTCGCGCAGTAGCCTCGAACAGATCGAAGATGCCGAGGAAGAAGTTGACGACGTGCAGATTCAGAAACGGCTCTTTGCGAGTCCGGAACGCAAGACGAAGCAGTCGAAAGCGCATAAGCAGGTTGCTGGCAAGCACAAGCACGAGAAGAAGCGGAAGCTGCAAGAAGAGGAGGGTCGTGGCGTCCATGCAAGGGAGAAGAAGAGGAAAAAGAACCTCATTGCCAGCAAAGGGACGAGAACGCCGCCGCGTAAAGCCACGAAGACGGAAGACGGTCGTGTGAAGCGGAAGGCGCTGGTGCTTCACCACTGGCGTGTCGAGTGGCCGCCGACGTTGGTGCAAGAAGGCGACAGCGAGACCGACAGAAGGCTGCAGCTGGTGCTGATTGGGCAGGTGGACGGTGCGTCGGCCCGCTTCGTGGTTGAAAAACGCGAGGGACCTACGCGGTTTACATCCTCGGAGGGTGAGTACGTGGCGCTGCCTGGCGGTCTGGATCGGGATGCAGCACGGAGCGCTGGCATGCCTCGTGCGGCCATGGAGCTGCTCAAGGAGGGCGTGCCGTCGTTCTTTAAGACCAGTCTGCTGCCGTTCGCACAGCAGCGGAACGGCCCGATCAAGCCCAGCAAGCCAGAACCGAAGCTGATGCAGAAAAAGAGGTACGAAGCACAATATTGTATGGGAGGGGAGTGCTCTACGACTGACGATTGCACTGATGTTGAACGCTTGTACGGTGACAGAGTGCCGAAGGAGGTGAAGCGCGTAGTGGCGAAGCCTGAGCCTGGGGGTGGCTCGTTGAAGCAGAATAAGAAAGTGGTGCGTGTCACTTCGGAGTCAGAGTCTGAACCTGAAGCTGAAGCTGAGCCGTCAAAGCCCAAAAAGGTCCGTGCTAGCTCAACATGAGGGTGAACATCTATCTGCGTGGTGGGAGACGTCGAGTTTCCACTAAATGCGTCTTCTTATGTGCTATTGTCTTGTACAGCGCGCTCGTAGCGCAGTGTCCGTGAAGGAGAAGAAGAAAAGCGTGAAGCAGAACCAGCCGGAGCCGAAGACCGAAGCGGAAGTGGACGTCTGGACGTCAACTCAGCTGCAATCGCTGACCGACGCCAAGATGAAGATCCCCACGACCGCCTCCAACTTTTGGGCCCAGGTACAAGACGAGAAGAGCGACGAAGCGCTGAGTGTACTGCAAACGGGGCTAGATGGATGACTAATGTGTGTGAATTGCCATGAACAGGTGGCACAATTTGTGTCAGGCAAGTCTGCGAGCGACTGTCAACGGAAGACTTTCGAGAGGTTCAAATCGCCGCCCGTGAGTCGCAAGTCCAGCAACAAGCCAGCGAAACGTGTGGCCACAGCAGCCAATGCGGCAGCAGAGATCAAGATCGCCCGTGCTGGCTCGAACAAGTTCAAGAAGCAAGTGCGCGATTTCGTGGAAGAGGTAGGGTTTGCGCTTGCGAGGATCAGTCCGAGAAGAAGGGAAGGAAACAGCATGGTGTGCCGTGGCTGAGACTGACCGAGTGGTGGATGTGGCTGCTTGTAGTACGAGAAGAAGCACGTGGACGACCTGTTCGAGATGTCGACGCCTTCTAAGGATGAGCTCCCGGAATCCGTGGAGTTCGACTCGCTCAAGTCGCCGGGGGCGGAGCTCACGACGCCTTCGCGAAGCTTCAATGACGACGACTCGGACAATGACGATGACATGCCGGGGATGCTCAAGAAACTGAGTTCGCGGAGGCGGGACGATGTGGACTCGTACGTGCTGGGGATCAACCGTCAGCACGTAGCGGGCGGAGGGGTGATGGCTGGCGGCAAGGTGCGCCGCTTAACCGCACCCGTGACTCCAGTTCCGACGCTCAAGGCGAAGAAGAAGGTCGCCAAGGTACGAACGAGGTCGAAAGGATACTGGTAGATGGCTGTGTCCATCGTTCTAACGCCTTTCACCTGCATTTGCTGTGTTCATTTCGCAGAAGAAGGCGGTGCATCTCGTGGAAGAGTGCGGCTCGCACTATCTGGAGGGCGTCGTGAGTCCCGGAGGCACCACACACGTTCGGGTCGAGAAGGATGGCAGCTCATCGGAGGACGAAGAGGAGGACGACTATCGGAGCAGTGGAGCCGAGTCTTCCTGCGATTTCGACTGATTTGACTGTCGATGCCCACGAAACAGGCATTGGGGCAGCAGCCTGTGCATCCAGCGGAGGGCATGAGGATGGCGCGCAGGCGAGCGCGTCTATTTATTGGACAGGAATCTCACCGGCGCTGATTGATGGTCGATCTGCTGCAAGAAACGGGATCAGCGCTGCTAGGATGGAGCCTTCAAGCTCAAGACGTCGACTGTCGCCAGCTGGACTGGATTTCGACTGTGGTAAATAAATACGAACGGGATTGTGCGGCACTGACTCACGTGGATATAGGTGGCTGGTCTCCTTTGTCGCGGTGACGAGCAGCTTCACTCCTGCACCAGCAACAGCACGCGCTGCAGATTCTCCACAACTTCTTGCGAGCTGGGCGACTTGTCTGATCGTCTCGAAGCTAACACGTGCTGTAGACTCCGTAGCGCCGCAGGTTTCGAGAGCAGCAGCGCGCGTGCCTTCTGGTTGTCGTACACCAGCGACCACAGCGCCGCCGTGAGAGACCGCAGCGTGGTCGAGTCGTCCAGCGTCGCCGATTCATTCTCACGAACGCACGTGGTGACCGTAACGTCCAGCAGCGCTTCCCAGACGGCGAAGTGGCTTTTCGTGGCCTTCGACAGCGCCAAGTTCCGCAGGAACCAGCAGCCGTTGCGTCGCACCGCCACTTCGGATGACTGCATCACGTCCTCAAGCATCAATGGCAGCACGGTGGCGCAGCTGGAGTACAGCACACGGGCGCCTTCTTCACTGCAAGCGATGCTGCCGAGCACACTCAACAGGTGAGCAAGGTTCTCGGCCTCCAGTCGATCGGTCTTGCTGGTCTGCGTGGCTTGCTTCAGTCGCTCTTGCGCCACGTCCACCAGCTTCGTGATCCAGCCAGCCTTCACGGCCGCCAGCACGCAGTCGGCGTTCAACAGCACAGACTTGAGCACTTGACACGCCGTGTTGCTCGCCTTCACGTCGCCTGCGGACGAGACAGCGTCACCGGATCCAGCAAAGCGAGGCTGTGAGGGTGTGACCTCGCCGCGGTTGCTTGCCAAACTCAACAACAAGGACAACAGCGTCGGCGTCTTGTCTCCACCCGGAGCTGACAGCGATGAGGTCAGCAACGACGTCTTGGCTCGGTCGTTTCCATACGAGTAGTTGGCCAGGAGACGCAGCGCAGTCAACAGCAGCTGCGACCCGCGGACATGCGCCGTTCTCATCACGTTCCAGTTCGCCAGGAGGACGGCCGGAAGCCCCTCGCTCTACAGAACGCATGGCAAGCAACGCAGAGATCCACGAGTGAGTGTCTACGAGGTCAGAGGCGACAGAGCGCCACAAGATCGCGTACCTTTGCCAGCTGCTGACTCTCTTGGTCGCCACCGATGAGAGAGCTCACGACCTCCATGTGGATCTCGATCCGAGCGCAGAGGTCGAGAGCGTAGGCGTCCTGCATCTTCGTGTTGGCGATGGCATTCCTCGCCTTCTTCGCGCCAAACCCGCCGCTCATTCGGATCGCGGCGAACGATTCCTTGACGGCATTCATGCCGAATGGCAGACCGTGCTTCATCACCACGAGGCGACGCAGGAGCGGACTCGACTCGAGCAACACTTGGAGCGCACACGAAACGCGTCGGATGGCTGGCACCGGGAACACACGGTCATGGGGAGCTGTGGAGGCTGTGGCTGCTGCACCCAGCGGCCGGAACTCGGCCATCTCTCGGTACAGATCGAGGACGGCGGAGCAAAGCGTGGTGACTGTCGCGGAATCGGACGACGCGAGCAGCCTCGGCTTCAGTAAGGAGACCTGGCCAAGCAACAACGACGGTTGGTTAGTGTGCGGCTCCAGACTGCTACGGGGTTGACTGGACTTACCGCAGGTACGAGGCGAGCAAACGACACGCGGAACTCAATTGGGTGACGCGGCTCCATGAGTTTCGCCACGACCGCCGTCAAATCTGTCTCAGTTCTCGAGGCTTTCGGAGACTCCAGCTGCGCGGCGACGCCATCGCGCTGTTGTTGCTCAAAGGCTTGAACCAGAAGGACACCGAGCGTGTCGGCACATAGCTCCAGCACTTCGTAATGCAGTCGCCTTGTACCTCGCGCAGATCTGTCCTCGAATGCGGTCAAGCCGGTCAAAGACGCATGCACATCTTGCACCAACTCCATCAACTGGAACTGCAGAGTCGTGTGCTGTGTCAAAGTAGGCAGAGGCAACAACAGAAGCAGCGTCAGTACCAAGAGCAAAAGGAAGTCGCCAGAAACAGGCAGGCACGTTCTTACCATGAGGAAGAAGGCGACTTGGTTGTGTCCCGCGTCGCGAAAGAGGAGCTGAAGCAGGTTCAGCACTTCCATCATCAGCTCTAGAATCGCCGGAAGCAGCGATGTTCTCCACGCCTCGGAATCGCAGCCAGAGAGACGCATACAACGGGACGAATAGCGGTCGCTCTTGCTCTGCCAGTCGCGCAGCGATAAGCCCTGCGCAGATACAGCACACGTATACGACAGATTATCATCGAGGCAAGCGCTATACGCGGGCAAAGGCTTCCTCTCCGTCGTACCTGAACCAAGAGCGGATATACGTCGTACTCCAGCTCCGCCGCTTCAAGTTCCTGTCCCATATCTCCGAAATGCGGAGCCAGTGTGGCTTTCTGCGTGTAGAGCACACGAATGAGTCGCGCAAACCCTCGTGCACTGCGAACGAGGAGCTTCTCGCCCTTGAAGGCCATCACTAACGCCTTCAGAGCGTTCCCAGCAAAGTTAGTCCCATGGAGCATGCCAACCAACTCGGCTTGGCGATCCGGCAGTCCGTCTTCAAACTGCAGCAGCTCCTTCGCGAGGACGTTGCAGGCTTCGGCTCGTACGGCATCGCATTCGGTTCCGTCTGCAGATACTGCGAACGCCATTTCTAGCAGTCGAGACGGAGAAGTGGCCTGTTGAAGCACGACGAAGCCCAGTTCGCGGACAGGAGAGACGTGGTCGAAGAGGAAGCGAGTGGCCCAACTGCCGTCCAGAAGCAGGGCGCTGTCTGTGTGCTGCAGCGGACTGTCAGTCGCCAGCAACGTGTCGCTCGGGAGCGTTCTCAAGATCGCGATCATGCACTGGGAAGCCGCGGTGAAGACGTCGCGCTCCAGGAACGATCCAGGCACGCGATGGCGACACACGACGGTGAGCAGCGGAGACAGCATCTCCACCAGCCGCTTGCAGATCTTTTCGCGCGAAGGAGTCGACAGCTGCAGCTCTGTCTGCTCTTCCAGGCCATTCGCGAATCGTAGCAGCACTTCTATCATCAGAGCGTGGAGAACAGGCTCGGTGGCGTACACAGTCGAGTACTTGGTGCAGATCGTGGCGATGATGTCGGTGTCAGCAGCCAGAGACAAGAACAGATCGCCCACTTTCGAAGCGCTGATGTTGAGTAACAGTCGAGCTACTTGAAGGGAGAAGGTGTGGTTCTCAGACCTCTTCAGTAGAGGCAGGACCTTGCGCTTGACGACTACGAGCGCTCGCAGTTGCTCTCCTCTTGACATGGCACCGAACATGACGCTGAGGAAGCTGACGATCGCGCCGATAATCACTTCGTCCCGCTCATTCTTGGGTGGCACAGCGAAGTAGCGGTCGAAATCTGCCTCCCACTCCTTGACGAACTGCGAACGAGCTGAAGGCCAGGCTTCACACACAGTCAGCAAATGGTACAGAGCGTTCAGGCACTTCCCGTGTGATGTGGCAGCTCGTAGCTGTTGCGCAAGAGCTCCATACTCTGCCAAGACCAGCGCACTGCTTGCATCCGCCTGCTCGTCCCGTTCGCCCTCCACAGCTCCAGTGGAAGAAAGACCTTTGTTGATACTGGCCTGGACTTCCGAGACCCACGACGAAGCTGCTTGCTCCGACAGAACCGCACTGTTGGCCTGCAAGTGCTGCTCTAGCGAACGCGTGGGGACGAAGCACCGCGTCCAACAGCTGGAATGAAGGCCGAACGTCGGCTTGATCAGCTCCGGAACGGTCACGGCACTGTCGATACCGGCTTCCTTTCTGCACGAAGGTGCAGCCAGCGCTTCCTTCGGGACGAAGACGTCAATGGAACACGTCAATAGCAGCACCATGTAGTACATCTGGGCCCGAATGGAGGCCTGTGGGTGGAAAATCAGCGGGAAAGCAACCCCCACCAAGTCCCTGTCATGTTGGATGGACGAGCGCAAGAGTCGACTGCGAAGAAGCAGCGCTCGGAGCAGGAACAGAGCTTGCTGGGTGATCGGAGGGGTCTCTTCCTGTGCCTTTGGCGAGTCAAACTCAACAGCCAGCAACTCACGAAGCAGTTCCAGCAGCTGTTCCACTTCACCCACTTCTTCCAGCAGCGCAAACAGCTCGGAGGACGCGCTCTCGATGAGCAGGACCAGCTCTTTGAGCGCCGCCTCCTTCATGCCTTGGAAAGCAGAGGAGGACCCAGAAAGCACTTTCCGCAGGTGAGACAACTTGGTCAGTTGCGATGACAATTCGTTCTCGCTGGGTCGGTAGTCGCTGGTGCCGCGGTGATTCGTTACGGGCAACGGCATCTCCAGGAGCTTGGTGGCCAGAGTCAGGTTCCTCCCATCGATAGTAAACGCACAGCCGAAAGGGTCTTCGAGGATCTCTCTGCTTTCCGCTAAGCAAGCCACAGAAGCCGGCGCCAGTTGCGACAGCAAGCGACGAAGCCCCGAAGCCGCAGCTTTCCGGATGTAGACGGACTGGTGGAGCAGACAACGGCCGATTAAGAACGCTCTTGTGCTGTCAGAGACGACCTCCTCCACCCGATTCAGGACTTTAACCAGCTCAGGCTGAGCTGAGCGCTGCAAAGGAGACGCGTTCTCGGACGGATCGACGTACGCAAAGTGCTGGAGCAGTGGAACCACCGGCTGCAACGGGGCTAACTGCGCGCCAGGCTCCTTGGCGAACGCGTTCAATGCCAGTCGTAGGATCCCCCAGAACGCATCGCCTCTCGCCTGATTCTCGTCCTTTTGAGCCAGGACCAACAGAATATTGGCCAGAAAGATGGGTTCACTGATCACCTCGAGGATAAATTGCCGCCGACGTGTAGCTGACAAGCGAGCGGCTTCGGTGCCTCGCTCATCGACCAGATCCACGAGGCCATGAAAGAAATATAGGACCGTCTCCGTCGAGGAAATCTCCACTCCGCTGGCCTGCCCCACCTCAGCGATCACATCGCGCGTGATCAACTGCATCGCCTTGACGTCTATATCGCTAATGCAGCCTTCCGGATCTCCGCTGGCTGTCATCGCCGTCCAAAAAGCCTGCAGAGTCGCATCCGCAATGATCTCCGCGTCTGCGTCGCCGAAGACACGTCGGATCTGAACCGCTTTCTGCGCCACATTCAAATTCAAGATGCCTGGCTTCTCCCACGGCGCGAGATTGAGCAATTGCGAGCTGTTGGCCTTCGCAAACGCCACGAAATCAAGAACCAGTTGCGCATCACGTTGCGATGAGTGCTTGAGCTGCAGGAAGTCGGGGATCGTCGCGTCGATCTCCGATAG
This sequence comes from Nothophytophthora sp. Chile5, assembly GCA_001712635.2. Lineage (NCBI taxonomy): Eukaryota > Oomycota > Peronosporomycetes > Peronosporales > Peronosporaceae > Nothophytophthora > Nothophytophthora sp. Chile5. The sequence goes on from MBAC02009491.1 coordinate 12,549, forward strand.
ATGCTGGAAAAGCGCGTCATCTTCCCATTCTTGAGCAGCCACTTCAGGGAACGCTGCACTTGCGATCCACAGCTTCACAGCTTCCCATAGTCGTTGAGGGATAACGATGATGCCGCTTTGCTGATCTATTGACCTGTTTCCTTCACCGTCGAGCGCTTTGCTTGCAATCCGTTCGACGCGATAGCGCGATGCCGGATGCAGTCGCAACAGCCGCAGCACCAATTCCACCAGTTTCCACTGCATCGAGGCCGTGAACTCGAGGTCGTCGCCTACTGCATCACTCCCTGTCTTCTCCAGTACAACTGACCGGCAGATCCCGCTGAAAACGTCGAAGATCTGCTCCATCCGCCGTTTCTCCAGGTCCAGAACGCTCCTTTCGGAGCTGGAGACCTCGCTCTTCTCCGGTAAATCTGGCAGAGCTGTGGTCAGCAGATTCAACAGATGCAATCGCGGGTGTCTTGACGACCGCAGTAAAGGCAGGAAGCTCATGAAGATCCGATACACGGCCCCGCCCAGCGAGTAGTGCTCCAGCAAGCCAGCACCTTCATCACCGGCAGGAGCTTGTCCTACTTCCACGCTCGCACGCGGATACAAGGTGCGCCTCGCGTCGTAGGAATCGAAGAGCTCGACGTGAACGCTTGGCTCATGCACCACGTTGACCGGATCCAGACACGTCCTTCGCGTGAGCTGCAGCGCACTTAGCAGCGACTCGACGGCCTTAAGACTGGCCATGACCACGGCACCGGTGAGATTCCCGCGTTTATGCGAGAATGTGGGACTCAGCAACTCGTTGAAGTAGTTCACGCCCAAGGAAACCTCCATGGCCCTGGCCAGCGCTTCGTTGTCGACTTCCTGGAGCTCAGCAGCCGCCGTTGCTGGACTCCCGGGTAGTAGCGGCTGTTGGACGAGGTGCAGTAGATGCTGAAGCACCATGGGGCGTTGCAGGAACACTTCGGCTGGGAAATTCCGCAGCAATTCGTTGCGGAAGGCCGCACACATGGCCACCAGCTCGTCCGTCGATGTGCGCAGCCGCAGCTTCACCTCGAACTCGAACAAGTGCTGCTCGTCAACTGTAGCCAACGCGACAGGGGCGAATCTCCAGCCACGCGCCTCCAGCTCCGCCACCTGCGGCTCTCGTCGTCGACGGGACAGCGCCATTTCCTCCGCTTTCGCAGCAGCAGCAGCCGTGACTTTGCTGTCATTCGGCTCTTGAACGCCAATGACGACGGCCTGCTGAGGCAGCGAGGGCGCCGTGGTGATGTAGACCTGCCGCAGTAGCTGCAAGCAATCAAGTGTGAGCCATTTTGGTCGGTAGGATGCGGACAAATGACCTCGAAGGCCAGTAAACCACTGATGATCCGGACCTTTTCGTAGGCTGCCTGCAGTTCCGGACGCCCCGCGGCTCTTGCTGCTCGCTGCAGATGCTCCGCTGCGCCGTGGCCCTGCAGGCTGGACAGTAAGACGACCGACCCGCTCTGTACCAGGATCTGCAGCACGTGGAGCGCGTGCAGTTCGAGCGGCGCCTCGGCCAGACTGGCCAGAAGACGCGGCACTAGCGCGCTCTGCAGCGGCTCCAGCTGCCCGCAGCGCACGAGCCGCTCGCGCAGCTTGAACAGCAGATTCTGCAGCGCCCGCGCCCGGATCTTGAGCAGCGGGTGCTGCAGCTTGCGCACCAGCGCATCCAGATGCGAGCCGCCACCTTCGTCGTCCGCCTCCATTGCGGCCGCCATTACTCCAAAATGGCGTGCTCTCTAACTGTCGATTTTCAGGCGGCAATTTCGGACACGTTTTTAAAATACATGCATAAAAAGGACATACAGGCAAAGCTGATACAGATAAACCTGTTCTATTTAATAAGTCCAGTGGATCAACTTCATAGTGAGTATAAGGATATCATTAAGGAGTAGAGGGCTCGATGATGGCCAGTTGAAAGGGCTCGCGCTGGCCGATATCTACAACATGGACGAGACGGGTCTGTTCTACTGCCTTGCTCCGGACAAGACCATCGCGAGGAGACAAGGACTGGGTTCGAAGATAAGCAAGGTCCGTGTGACGGTGGCACTCACTTGCAACGCTGACGGCTCAGACAAGCGCGAACATTTTATCATTGGCCACGCTAAGAAGCCGCGCTGCTTCAAGAAGAAGGCCGACGATCAGCTCGGTTTCTATTATTGTAACAACAAGAAGGCGTGGATGACTGCGGTGCAGTTTCAAAAATGGATGCATGAGATTGATGTAAGCATGCACGCACAGCACAGGAACGTCACCCCATTAATGGTAAACCCATCCGCGCACATAGTTGTCAACATGAAGCTTCACAATGTGATAGTTGTATTTCTTCCACCCAACACGACCTCCTGGCTTCACCCACTCGACGCTGGTATCATCGCGTCGTTTAAGAGACGTTACCGATACCCCATCGCCAGGAAGTAATGTGGCGAACATGTCTGCATACTGCAGGCTGCGCTTGAAATCGCCCCTGGCGAGTGAAGAGTGACCTAGCATGAAACCCGCACGAGTTCGGATACTGAATTGGGACCCACAGGTAAGCCACGCGACGCACAGCTCCGTCAGCTGTTCGTCTGCATATCTATCCTTCATTCTGCATGTCTTGCGATCAATGAATTCGACCTCTTTCCTGTTCACTTCCCGGCCCTTGTGCAGCTTGATGAAGTCCATCACGGAATCCCCTCTTGGATGAGGATGGTTGTTCATACCAGCTTTGTGTTGTGGGGAGTGTAAATCCACTGCAGCATTCACGTGGCTCTCGATTGTGGCAATGCCGATGCTTGTGTCTAGCTTCAGCAAATGACCCCGAGGAACAACCTCGTCATTCAAAAAAGGAGAAGCTTCCCCTCCGTCACCATCGCTCCGTCAGGAAATGCCTCCTGCTCGCACCACGACTAAGGCATGAAAGTCTTCGTTTAAATTCACGATCCATTAGATGGAGCACATTAATATATGAGCGATGCACCACCCAGCGCTGCTGTTTGTTCTCATACGCTAATGACGTGTTTCGTGGTCGTTCCTCGAGGAGGCCTTTGCGCACAGCCTGAACAGCATTCTGTATCGCGCTTTCATGACGTGAAAGTGGTGGTGCCATCTTCTCTCTTTCTTGTTTGTTTCGGATGGGAGGGGCTGCTTTCGTGCGGCCAGCATTTCACAACCCACTTTGAGGGGGGGGGAGGGAGCATTTCAAAGACCACGACAAAACCCCAATAACCCATATTTCGGTGAATCGACGGTTACGGTTCCGTTTTGCTGAAAATGTCCATCCGGTCCGTCCGGATTATCCAGCTCAATAATGCTAATTGGAGATAGGACAGCAGTCAGTTGGAGAAAGGGGGTCGTGTGCGATGGATTCACAATTGAATAACGGAAAAATGTGATATCACTCACCTGCGTTGGACAATCCCGTGGACAACAGATTTGCTCAGCGGCAAAGGGAGAGGTCGGCCTCAGTCCAGCATTTTCTATAAGCTGCTGAGGTCCCGAAAAGTGCGCACCCAAGTCTCCAGCCGAGGAAGATTCCTATATATAACATTGAAGCCGCGGGCGTCTCTCCTTCAGCTTTGGTGCGCTGATTGGATGTGTCAGGGAGACGCGAATTTCAGCTAGGTAGCCTTTGGGGTGAAAGCCAGCTTTGGGCTCCATATCAGTGACTGCTTCTTTGATTCGATCCCGAATGTATGCGTTCGTGCGCTCCATTTCATTCAGCTTGTCTTCGTAAGCCACCTTCATATCACACTTTGCCGCAGCACTCGCAGAAGAATCCATCATTTTTTCAATGACTCGTAAGTAAGGACATTCCAGTACTTGAGCAGCCTTTCATTTTCTCCGCACGATCTGGTGCCATTGCACCAACAAGAATTCCGTCGTCCACTCCGTATGAGCTGTTGAGGAGACGTTTAATAATGACGCCACAGCTCTCATTTTCAGACCACCCCGCCCATCACTCCAGCATCGAAAGCGACCAGTGCTTCTCTGGCTCCTCGTGAAAGGATTTGAACTGAGCAAACATACGACGAAGTGTGTGAGTTGTCAAGAAAATCTCCCCAAACGCACGCAGTAAACTAGGGTTTCGGTCCATGAAGGAGCAGTCCAAGCGCATGCAGTGTACAACCCGATTCGTGAAGATTGACATACTTGATGTCGATATCAGCATGTTCCAGTTTACACAAGCCTTCTCGAAGCCAGAACCCACAACCTCCTTTCCAATATATTTATGTCGGAATTTGCGCAGAGCAAGAAAAATCAAATCATCCTCGACCAGGCGGTGGCCAAGTCGAGTGATGCAACTACTCCATTCATCGTAATGCCGCCTCGCGCAAATGGTCTTGTCATTTTCGGATGAGAAGTGAATGTAGTAAGGTCGTCCACTGCCACTTTCCGTTTTCTGGAAGAGAACCGGTAAACGCGGAAGAGAACGCGCATTGATGGATCGAAATCGTGGGGTCTCGATAAGCCATGGTCGATGTCTTGTTTCCGAAACTGAAGCACTTCACTGATACGAGACGTGAGCGTGATGGCACTGACATCCTGAAGCAGGTTCCCGGAAAAACAGGACACACCTTTTGCTGTCGTTCTCCACTAGCCAAATTTCGTTGTCTGTTGCGTTCGGATCCGTGTAGAAATCAGCCACGCCGTTGCGAGCTTTGTTCGCACCTTTAATTGATGGTTGATGCCCTCCTTCGTTTGATTTCATGAGCTGAGAGGTGTGCACGATGATAGCCTCCGGAATCTTGACAAAATCGCTTGGCGCGAGGATCTTCGCACTCGAAATTGAGGCGACAGAACTCAGCAAAACGCACCTAATTTGCGGTATTCTTCCTGTTTGTGGAAGCGGCATTTCGTTTCTCCATCATTTCGCGCCCGAACTGAAACGCGATCACATTAGTCGCAGCCGATCCATTCTCGCGGGTCGCATTGTTGGAGCATCAGCTACAGTTGACCCTGCCATGGGGGGGGGGGGGGGGGTCACCACCTGTAGCATCAGTTGTTGCCGATTCTGCCTTGGAGGTCTTGTCCCCGCCATCCAGCAGGGCGACACACTCCATTACAATCTGACGCATGATCATCAAGCGCATTATATTGGCGTTTCGCCACTTACACACACGCACACCTCAACCAGCATGCGCAGCTCCTGCACTTGCGCTCACGAGCCTACAGAACGGACATCGACCTGCGATCAGAGACGCGTCCAAGAAGCACCACTCGCACGCTTGGCCTCCGAACTCGAATCCTAATGGGAAGGAATCCAAGCAAAGAGCCATTGGTGAGTCGTCAGTTACAAATAAAGGAGAGTAAGTTCGCACTGAAAGCTCTTCATAAGTTCGGTTTTCGTGAGGATTTTTTTCTCAACACGGCGCTGTTAATGTCGGGATGACCTCTATTCAAATGCGACGATCAACTCATGGGAGAGATGTGTCCGACGGTGAGTTTGAGACAAACGAGCAGGCTCCACAACATTTGCCTTCAAGTAAGTATGTCTCCAGAAAATGAACAATAGCAGCAATTTATTTGGTCACCGGAGATTCAGAATCTTTTGCCAGTCATAGTGCCGCCCACGCAGTCAACACATACTTTCCACCAAACAGGGTGAATATTAATATACCAACAAATTATATCGTCAGAACTCTGGATTTCCTTCCCGTTCTCAAATGATTTTCCCTCTCAGTTCTCGAGCCAGTCACAAGTATCCTCACCGCCAGGCACACCACAGAGTAGGGAAATGGAAGGTCGGTCTCCTGAATCAGGCACCATACCCCTTGGTGTAGACAACGGTGGCGAATCGCCAATGAGGAGCAGACCGGACGTCGCTCGACGCCGCACGTTCAACCAAGAACACGAATTAACTGTCGTTAAGACCTCTCTGACGCTATTTGGTACGTCTGGGTCGGGATTGGCACGTTTGCCGTTGCGTGCAGTGCTGTTGGGCATGAATAAAGCAACAGCTGAAGCCTACATTCTTGCCAACGTCGACGTGATTAGGCTGTGTCGCGAAGATCTTCCAATACCTGAGTTAGACCCCGCCTTCTTCAGGCGCTGTCTTGTGGCTGTCAGCACCGACATGCGAGCACCTAAACAGATTGGTGATCCGCGCTTCCGACTCTCGCTGTACCAATCATGGCATCCAGCATCGTATCGTGCCGCGGGTAGTTCCTGTATCGGTGAAGGGTGCTTTGCTGCAACGGCACTGCAGATGGCGACCAACACAGCAAACGCTGTAATGGAGAATTTCCATAGAAAGTTTCACCGATTTATGACACACAAGTACGGCATGAACAATAATTTGGCGTATGATTTCGCAAAATAAGTCACTGGAGAAGAGTACGACAGCCTTCTGACCAGGGACAAAGTGTTGGAGTGTAAGGCGTTGCTTCCTCGGTCTTTCTCACAATTGAAGCCAATGGTGCACTTGCTGGTCCCGCTCACTTACCGGTTCCTGGATCACTTCGAGTCCAACCCATCAATGGACGAGCAGGCATCGAGACCTACATAATTCAGTCTCCTTCCGCACAAGAACGGTTTCAAGACTGGCCGCCAACAGTTCAATGCAACAGGCTTACGAAACCTACTCCACCACGCAAATATCCCAGTCCCGTTCCAATCCGTGGGGGGAACACAAGAGGAGCATCCGAACTGGAGTGGAGGTGGCTCTTCAACATCTCAGCCTTCGAGACTGCAACCAAGATGTTCGCTGGCGTAATCGAAACGGATGACAAATCATGTAGCATACTTCTACATCGCCCCGTGCGCCGACCAGAACGCAGTGACGCGACCTGTAACTTTCAAAGGCGCGAGTACGGCGAGATGTGGGGCTTAGACCCTGGTCGAAAAGACTTGTTCGTCGCTACAAATTGAGATCGCCACACGATATCCTGCTCAACGCGCGAATTCTACAAGGATTCGAGATGCACGACAAGTATGCGTAAGGTGAAATTGTGGCAGAGGATTCGTTTGTGAGGGACGCGATACGGGGAACGCCGACCAGCAAGACCTGTCGCCTGGACGCCGCGAAGGACTACATCACGGACGTCCTCCCCCGGTTGGATATGCTGCTCGGTTTTCTCAGTGCCAGACCGTTCCGGAATTTACGATTCAAGTGTCACGTCTTCAAACTAAAAAAAATGCACGCCATTTGTCGTGAACCGACAGCAGCAGAAGGAAGAAACACCGTGATTGGATTTGGTGACTGGAGCAATTACGACCCCAACGATATCATCCGAAAGTCTCCTGCTGGGCCTGTGCAACAACTGAAGGCCCAACTCAAAAGGTACTGCCGCGAGCTCTCAATTGCCATACGAGCAAGATTCACTCGTATCCACCTTGTCGAAACGCGTTGACGACCCAGCTCAAGAGGCGTTGCAAGGATGGAGTCGTTCACAACTTGCCCATGCAGAGCGTACTACACGGTAAAACCAGTGGATGTGGTGTGAATGTCAACCGCGATGTGAACGCTTCCGCGAACATGCTCGCGCTGCTAAGAGCACAACTGGAAGGATCACCTCGGCCAAGGATCTTTTGCCGATGAACCGCAACATTTGGGTTCTGTTGTACCTCTAGGTTTTCTAGAGTGCGGCTTCGGAATAGCCATACTATTGCATAGCAGTAGGCTTTGGCATTATACCACGATCGAAAAGTTTCCAAAAATACTAGAGTTTGTATGAGAAGCAGAGAGGAAGAAGAAAACACGGACCGCCACCCCATCATGAGCGCAACCGTGGCCAGTGCAACCCCGGCCACAACCGTCGAGCTCTCAACGCAGGACCTCAAGAATGCTCACGTGGGAATGACAACACATCAAGCTTGCGCAAGCTGCTTTAACCGTCTTGAGTGAATGCGACAAACCCAGCCCGAAGGAGGAATCGGCAGTATCTTTGACCCCAACACGGGCCTACTGCATCATATTATGTTTAGACCGGAGAACTTTGCTGCCTTCTGCACTGCACACAGCGCGGAGAAAGGTGGACACACTACGTTGCTGCGACATTATGACCTGGCCCCCGACGCATTTAGAGACCAGAGCGTGGAGAGGCTGCCAGGTGGCATCCGCAGGAAGCAGACAGAGAAAAAAAAGTGGCAAATAGACGACCGATGTCTACTAACTTTAGTAAATTTCCAATTGTAGCGTTGATATTTCTGCTTGTGAGGCAAATGGCGACCAACCCGCCCACACTTCCGCCACAAACTCAACCAGAGTTATAAGCCCGCCAATCAGGCCAGCTGTACAGCTGGGATCGTTACTCCATGGCGTTCCGGAATCATTAGCTCCTACAAGTGAGGGGGGCCCTGCTGGCTTGAAGCCTTGGTGGTTTGGGAACGAGAGGGAGCTGCATCGCCCGCATCGACTCCTAAAGCCTAGTGATTTCATAAGAAATCTCAGAGAATCACGTACAACGATTGGTCAGCATTCATGAAGCACGTTCGCCAACGAGCAGAGATTAAACTCGGGCGTCAAATACGCAGTGGTGAGGATATGACGGAGGAGTAGTTACACGGTGCCTCTGAGGCGGAGTTCGCAACGCTGCCAATTAGACCGCGGCCACGAGCGTAGTTTGCCCGATTCGTCAGTGATAACTTTGCTAAGGTTAATTCCAGCAAGACAACCGCGCCAAGAGGGTCCCCTTCCAACGTGCTAAGTTGGGCACGTTGCAAATATGCGCTGAATGCATCGTGGAGATCGTCTCATTCCGGTACAATTGCCCTATTTCAAAAAAAAGGGTTAGATACGGTAGCTTCTCGTTATGTTGGATTGGCAGGGTGAAAGGACATGCGAACATAACGAACTACGCACTTAAGTCGTACTTTAACACTCGAGCGTTTCAATGGATACCGGTATCAGTGCGCACGGAAAGAATACCGGTTAGGTGCAGTGGCGACACCGGTACTGCTGGCATCCACAAACGGTGAGACAGAATATTTGATAAACTGACGAAGATCTCTCTTTAGTGGCCATAACATATTCGAACGTTGATTCCACCAGCGGAGGACAGAACTGAAGCTGCTCATGCACTTGGAAGGAAAAAGCTGTCAAGCGTCTTGCTCGATTGGTGGGGAGACTAAAACGATTAATTAAAGCCGTTGCATCGAGGATATTGTAATAGAACTGGCGAATCGCCATTAGACTTCTGGTCGTCCGCCTTCAGACTCGATCGCTCAAACGAACAGCCGGCTTGGTGATCGCGGCAGATCCATCTGAACTGGACCTACCCACGCCACCCTGTTGCAAATGACTGGCCACGTTCAAATAATGGCCGTCCCGCAAGTTGATGCATCCATCACAGACGTCGCTTTGGTGGATCATATCGCCGACCAGTCGAAGAGCCACCTGATCTTTAGTAACACGGCGCACGCACGGCCACGTCGAAACCCCAGAAACCTAGGATACGTCGTCGAATCAATGGAGCAACCAGGTTGCAGACCTTCGCTACGTAGTGCTAACACTTTGACCGCAACTTCGCAATTAGCTGCGCTTGGACCGAGTCACGAGCGACTGCTCGCCCAACGAGGTCGCGAACAAGACTTGCGATCGTCGTCCCATCATTCTGCGAAGGCAAGACCGAGCGGGTGAGCGACACCCGCGACCTCGTCCTGTGAACCTATTACTTCTACCAGCCCAAGCAAAACGTCTCGCAACAGGACTGAACTGGGTCAGCAGGTGTCTTCTTGCAGCCATAAAGCGCTGACTCCCTCTTCGTTGCGTCACAATCGGCTGGAACCAATTCGCGGTGACAGATTATCGCTCGACCCACGATCCTGATCCTTTGCCCCCCCCACCTGTTGTCACGACATTCAGCTGTGAAGCCAGTGAATGCGCTGTCACTATAGAGAGGGTGAGGTGTAGGGTGGCGATGGAGAGGAGCGTCCGCTCGAAAGCGTACACCTATCGGGGGAGTGGACGAAATGTCTGACTGAAGTTCCACACCCGAAACTCAGAAAATGGACCATGCGCCACCCGAGGCGATTGGGACTCCAAGCATCAAAGTTGCTGTTAAAGCGGTCTTGAAGTTCGCCGACGGGGCGTATGCCCGCATCCACGCGCCGCTTCCGCGCTCCCGCCGTCGGCCTGAATGCCAGAAAGTATCATAGGCGGCCGTCTGCGTCGCGGCGTCGTTCGCGATCGCACGCGTCCTGCCTTTTTTGGCAATAATTTGCTTGGATTTTCTTGGTAGAGGCGGATGGCGGACCAATTGCCACAGTGGAAGCGGGGGGGACGACGACTAGGGCTACGTGCACTGTAGAAAAGCAAAGCAAAAGCATTAAAGCAGAGGCTTGCTGAGTTTGGCCACGGCCGGTGCATAGGCGTTTGGCCCCGCATCGCGCTCGCAAAAGAGGTGGCCGTGAAGCCACGCGGGCCCGTTTTCTGCGGCGCCGCTGCTTCGTCTCTGTCGCTTTTGCTTGGGTCGTCGTCGTCGCATTCTCCCTTGCGCTCTTCGAGGGGGTTTTAACCGCCTTGACTGCTTGTTTGTATCCTCTAAAAAATATCCACCCAGTATTTCCGTCCTTTCTATCAGGGGACGGGGGTCAGTGGACCGAGCGGACGAGCGGGCGGACGGCAGTGACGCTGGGAGGTTTTATTTTTTCCTTCTCCTTCCTTGTTCTCCCCGCCTCTCACTCACAGTCCGGCTCGGCCGCAAGCAAGCGCTTCGATCGCTCTTCCGTCCGCTCGTCCGCCATGGAGCTCATGGCCCAGCTGGGGTCGTGCAGCATCCGCGTCATCGACCTGGACGACGGCTCGGTGCGCACCATCTCGTGGGACCCCAACGTGCCCGACCAGGTCTTCGAGAGCCTCGTGGAGGCGCAGCTCCGCGCGCAGTTCGGCGTGTCGGACGAGGCCTGGGTGGATCTCATCGACACGGCCAACTCGAGTCTCGTGCACATCACCAAGGACGTGCTGTCCAACGTGAAGGACTCGCTGTGTCTCTGTCTGGCCGCCAAGACGGAGGCGCTGGCCCCCATGAAGACCAGCGAGGTCTTCGAGGTGTCGTTCGACGAACGCGCGTTGGGCATGACGATCCGCGAACACAACGAGAGCGTGATCGTCAACCACTTCAAGCGGCAGTCGAACGGCGCGCCGGGCGCCGCCGAGGCCTGTGGCCGCATCCAGAGCGGCGATGTCATCTACAAAGTGCAGGGAGCGCGGACTGTAGGCCGCAGCTACGACAACGTGGTGCAGATGCTGCAGACGCAGAATCGGCCGCTTTGCATCCAGTTCTTCCGTCCCTTCCGTCGCGACGGCCTCTTCGCTGTTGAGTTCCGTGGCGCCAGTCTCAACATGACCATCACGACTGACGACGTCAACGTCATCGTGAAGGATCTGCCCATGGCGCACCCTAACATCGTGGGCTACGCCGAGGCGCACGGCGTGCGCATGTTCGACATCGTCCACGCTGTGGATGGCGAGATCATCAACGGCCTCGAGTACAACCGCGCTATCAGTTTGTTGAGCCGCTCGACGCGGCCTATGGTCGTGGTGTTCGCGCGCTCGAAGATGATGCCTCCCACGCCTGGCCGATCCACGGGGGTGATGACCAATCGCTTCTCCTTCGCGTCAACTGTGGCGCCGTCTCCACGAACCAGCAACATGGATGGCATTGGCTCGCGAAGAGGCTCGGGCTGCTCCGCTATGAGCGGCGTGGACGGCGAGAGCATGCTAGTGGAGGAGATGCTCGAGTTTTGCGAAGGATTGGGCAATGACAACGTGCTGAACGCGAAAGAGGTGGAGCTGCTGAAGGAGCTGGTGCTGAGTATGCGGCCGGATGTGTGCAGCGCCGTGAAGCGCCGCAACAAGAACGCGCTGGTGGCCATCGTGCGCTCGCCCTTCATGCGCATCTGGGACAGTCTGCTCAAGACGCGGGAGAGCATCCTGCTGGCTGGGCCCGTGTCGCTTAAGCGCAAGAAGCGCTATCATCTGCTACTCACGGACCACGAGCGACTGCTGTTCGTGAACAAAGACACTAATTTATTGGAGGACGAGGTCATGTGCTCGCAGATCGTGACCGTGAGCTCGCGCGCCAAGTACCAGGAGCTCACGATCTCCACGAGCAAGACGGACTACGTGCTCATCGACAACTTCATCGGGCCGATCATCTGGGTGCGCGCCATCCTGCCCTTCACGTGCACGCAGGGCATCCTGAAAGTGGCCAGCAGTCGGCGCTTCCTGGGCTCCAAGAAGCGCTACTTCGTGCTGCGCGGCAACCGCCTCACGGGCTACAAGAAGGAGAGTCTCATCCACCAGGTGGGCGCCAAGAGCAGCTCCATCACGCTCACAGACGCCACAATAGACGTGGCCGACCCGCGCGGCCTGACCTTCGTCATCACCACGCCCGAGTTCGACCAGGCCGGCAAGAAGCTCATCCTCACGGCGCTGTCCACGCGCGAGTTCAACAAGTGGGTCACGGCGCTCAACAGCCTGCGGAGTAGCCCCGCAGCCACCAGCGCCTGACCGCTACAGCCAAACAATCAGGAGACTAGTAGGAGGGCCGGCAGTTGCGGGGGAGTTTAGAAGGGAAATGGGCGTCACATGGCAATGAAAACAAGTTAAATGCAACCAAAGCTCACGCTACAAAAGCAACTGTGTTAAGAGCGCTCTTGCGGTCTTGTGAAGGCTGCGAGTTCCGCTGCGAGTGTCTGGAACGTCTCGTTGGGCGTGAGGAACGCCCACGTCTGGAAGAACTGCAGCTTCTTGAGCACGGCCGCGAGCTGCTTGCTCGCCTGTTTGCGCTGCTTCTTGTGGCCTGGAAGTTCGTGTTGGTATTGCGTCAGCAGCATTTGCGTGTCGCTGAGTGCGTCCAGCACGAACACGCGGCTCTCGAGTAGTCGCTGCGTGTCCTGCAGCGCCAGACGGTTGGCGGCCACGTCCTCCGGGGTCTGTGCCTCCAGGCAGACCAGGCACGCGTGTTCAAGAGACTCGTAGCGGGCGTCGGCGCTGAGCACGCGACTCCGCGCCAGCAGCAGCAGCGTCACGTCGGCCACGTCCTGCGCGTAGTCGCCGTTGAAGGTGCGTAGCACCAGCGCGTAGGCGAAGAGCAGCTCCACCAGGTGGAACTGCAGCTTCGGTGAGGGCGGCTTCCCGTTGGGCAGCAGCGTCGCCAAGCTTTCAGGCATCGCCTTCGCCTCGCGAGTCGTGAAGAGTCCCACGGGGAAGGCTACCGCCGACTCCAGCGTCGTCGGTGGCGTTTCGACCTCGCCTGTCGCCTCACTGCTGCTGCTGATCTCCTCTAGAATGATCTCTCGTCGACGCGCCGATGTTTCGTTGCAGTATTTGCGCTCGCTCAACAGCCACCAAGGCGACCAGAGCGCCACTAATTTGCCCAGGCGACCGTCCGCCACCTCCGCCAGGAAGCGCTTGCGCTCCTCAGGCGTCAGCGCCTCCATCGTCAGCTCACCATTCGCGTCTAATACGGCCAACTGCTGCATCCGCGCGGCCAGCGCGTCGTCCTCCCCCGCTTCGGTCTGACGCTGCTGCTCGTCCTGGAACTGCCGCACGCGCTCGAGCAACGCGTTCATACTGCGCTGCTGCTGCCGGTCACCGTGCTCTCCGTCTCCACCGTGATCCGCAGTCATCTGCATCTCACTGCGCACGTGGCTCTCGAAGAACTGCTCCGTGCAGCGCTGGCCATGCGCGCCATAGCAGGCGGCGCTGCAGTACGGCGCATTGCAACGCGGACACGTGTAGCGCGCCTCTCGCGTCGTGCACACGCGACACACACGCGCCAGCGACGCGCTGGCCACTGCCTGCTCGTTGCCATGGACGGAGAGCGCCGCAGTGGCGCTGGACGCCGTCACCGACGTGCGCAGCGATCCCAATCGGATCGGCACGCGCTGCATTCTTATTTATCTTCGCGGCATCCAGTGGCGAGGAATTGCGAATATTTCCACCAATCAGAGCGCTGAAAAACAATATATCCGCCAATCACAAGGAAACGCAAATGAGTTTTCGCCAATGAAAGACGGACAAACTGTAGCCATATTCAAAATGGAGCCATGTCATTTCGCTGGTCGTCCTGTTGGAGTTGCAGCTTCCGAACTACCAGGAGGCCGAGAAGGGGGAGTACCAGACTGTGAGCCAGCGCTTACGCGCGTCCACAATGGCGAAGCACGAGTGGAAGCGCGAGGCTGGCTTCGGGAACAGCGCGGAGCCACGTACGCGGTACACGCGCGACGTGATCTCGACGCTTCGACTGCCGCTGGCGGAGCTCGCGTTGCTCTTCTTGACGGTCAGGAGCGCGCGGTAGAACGCTCGCGTGACGCTCTCGTAGGGCTGCAGACGGCCGTCGGGCTGCCGCAACGCGCCGCCACCAATCACGAGCGCGGCGAAGAGCTGGAAGAGGAACTCGCGCTGGTCCTCGTCGTGGGAGAACACGTCCGCATTCGCTGACTCGGGGTTCGCCAGCATCTCCGTGAGCAGGTCGCCGGCCGTGCAGCCGTCGAAGTCCTCGTCCATGCAGCCGCGCACGCTGCCATCGCGTGCCACGACACCGGCTGCTTCCAGTTTCTCGACGAACGCCATGCTCGTCACGCTCACCCGTAGCCTCTCGAACAGCAACGCCGACGCGTCACCGCTGCCCTGATGTACCGGAAGGACGCGAAGCACGCTTTCATCCTGGAAGAACTCAGCGAGCAGCGCCTCATCGGCGTCGCTCGGCAACGTGCGGTGCACTCGGAAGCGCTGCAGCTGCAGAGATCCGCTCAAATTCCACTGCAGCAGCTTCTGCCGAACCTCCACGTCGCGAAGCACTGGCAGCGCATCCGGGAGGCGCTCGAACAAACCCGTCGGCGTCTCCGGTACGCTGCTGGCCTTGCTGGCTTCGTTGTCGTCGACGTCGCCGGGCTGGAGCTGCTTGGGCATCTTGGTCGTGATCGATAAAAGGAGGGAATACAGGAATTGGGCCCAGGATCCCGCGACTCTTCATGCGCACCGCTTCGCCCCTTGGTCCGCCACCCGTTCCTGACAGACAAGCCACTCCACGCGACCACTCGATCGTCAAGCTGCCCTGGAGACGCATGGCGATCCAATTCCTCGTGTTGGTTGCTTTCGAGCGTGTTATCTTCTCTCCTTCTCTTCTCGTTGCTGGTTATTGCCGTTGCGCTCTCACTTGGCGAACGTCTTGCTGCGCACTGAGAAGACCACGAGCAGCGGGTGGCCGTCCAGATGCACGCGCATCGAGTCATTGTAGAGCGGCACGCGGAACTTGACCTCGCCGCCCTCGGGCTGGCGCGCGATGCGCTTGAGCGACAGCGTGCAATGGCCGCTGATGGCGTCGTTCTTGACCCAGACCAGCATGTGCAGCTGCTCTAACGGCCGCGCGTGCTGCAGCACCGCGTTCAGGGACAGGTTCATGCCGTTGGCGGCCTGGCAGCGCTCGCCGATCACGTCGCACTGCTTGGCGTCCTCACCCACCAGCGGCGCCACTACCCGCGTCTTCTTGGGGACTACGACGTTGTCGTCCCAGCTCAGCTGCATGTTAAAGATGCGCAGCACTGTGGACACGGGACGATGCTGCGCCTTCATCTGCCGCACCACTCGCGCTTGGTCAAAGTAGCTGCCGCCCACGGTGGTCGCGAAGCGGTCGCCCTCGCGTCCGCCGCCACTGGCCACCGAGAATGACCGCGAGTTGCGTCGCGTAAGATGAGGCGACCCCGAAGCCGAAGGCGCTCGCAACCCATCGCTGGGGTCGAGTTGCGGGAAGCTGAGCACGAAGGTGGCAAACACGGGGCTGTGGTCGCTCACATCCATGCCGTCGCCGTGGTTCACGCTCCGGTAGTTGTCAATCAGCTGCGGCGGCTGCCCTTCCGATCCTGAGATCGCCGTCAGGTCGCGCACTTTCTCGGGCAATAGTTTCGAGTCGCTGACTAGCAGCGAGTGCACGAGGATGCGGTCGCACCAGCCAGGCACGCGCTTTTTGACCTTGCCGCCCTTGTAGAACGGCTCCTTGTACAGCACGCGGTAGACGAGCGCCGGCCAGAGCGGCAAGGTCTCGTCCACATAGCCGCGCTTCGGGAACTTCTTGTAGGTCGGGTAGAAGTCCGGGAACTTGGCCGGCTCTGTGAAGCCTTCAAACACGCCTCCATTGCGGCGGTCCAATATCAATCCGTCGAACTTGTCGTGCAGTTCGCGGGTGCGGCCGCTCTCGAGCATGTGCAGCACTAACGGCGGGTCCAACAGCGCGATCCGGTAGTTGAGGTCCCCCATCCACACCACATGATGGAATTGCTCGGTCAATTCAAAGCTGGCATGGCCCATAACGCGGCCGAGACTCGCGTTCAAGCTGCGAATCTGTTCGCGTCGATGCGCGTCGCTCCTGGCGTCCAAATGGCAGTTGACGAACACGAGAGTGGTGTGGTCCACTCGCAGGGCTACTGCCACACCTCCCTTCGAGCCACTGGTAAGCTTGAACTTGTGGACACCTGCGCGAATGAGCTGCAGTTTTGGTGGCTCCAGATCTGCACAATGGAACACCGCCATACCTGTAAACTTGGTCCCCACGAAGGCGCCGTCTCCGCGGCCGTGGACCGCGTCGAACACGGCGTCCGGCGGCTGATTCTTGTGGCCCACCGAAAAGTTGCGGTTCTTGAGTTCCAGGCGATAGTACCGCGTGCCCTGTTCGTTGCGGTTCAGAAACGCTTCTACGGCGTGGTACACATTCTCCGACACGCCTTCTTGTACCCCGAGCACGTAGAGCTGGTAGCCGTGCGGCAAGAACGGCCGCAACATGGCGGCGGACCGCTGTTCGTCCAATAGCCCGCGTGAGTCCTCAAACGGATCGGCCGCGCCCATGTTCCACGTCCCCACCCACATGCGGATGTCACTAGGTCGCACGGACGGCGGTGGAGGCCCCACATTGAAGCTGCTAGGCCGCGAGGACGCCGCCGGTGCAGGTGGCGGTCCGAGGTTGAAGCTGCGGCTGTTGGTCCGCAGTCCAGCTTCAAAATAGGAGCGCGGCGACGTAATCCGTCGAAAAGACGAAGCATCCTGACGCGCCGTCGTCGTTTTCTTCCGCACCGCCTGCTGCTGCGACTTGATGGCGGCCACGGCGTCCTCCGTCTCGGAGCTGGTGCGTTGGAACGAGTCACTCTTCCGCAAGGCGGCAGAGGGAGCAGAAGGGACTGTGGACTTGGCGTCCACGCGAACGGACGGCGCTACAGTCCGCAGTTTCTCCAGCAGGAACTCAGGCTGCTCCAGATCCGCCAGGTTGTTGCAGCTGAAGCTGCTCTTCACGTTGTTGGCGCCGTTCCAATAGCCGGCGCGCAGCTTGGTGGCCGCTTCGCTCGGGCTAGCGGCGGCCGCCAGTCGCTTGGATCGCGCGCGTCGTGAGGCCGCAGCCGCTTCGGCCACCGTGAGACCCGTCACCCCAAACCCGTTCGCGCAGCTCTGCGACTTGAGCAGCCCGCGGCCCGCCGCCGCCGTCGACTGCAGCGCGCGGATCTCACCACCTGCGAAGGACTTGGGTGGCGGCGCGCCGCTCTTCAGCCGCAGGTTCTCGCGCTCCAGCTCCTGCACGCGGAGATTGAGGCGCGCCGCCGTCTCCAGCCACTCGCTGGCGTCTTGGCGCCGGACTACCGCGGCTTTGTCTGCGCGGGCCGTAACGCTGGAACTCCGGCGCCGGTCCGCGATGGCTTCGTCCGCTCGGCCCATGCTAATGTTGCGCGGTGGAAGCCCCGGCCGTCCCCACGCGGCCGGCTGCTGACCGTCCACAGCGTCGCTGACCTGCTTGCGCAGCGCCGCGCGCGGTATGGGAGATGCGTGCGGCGTGGCGCGAGGGAGCGAGGCCGGGGACGTGGGCGGCACTGGGGGTGGCGTCCGCAGGCCCGAGGCCTCGTCGTGGGCACGCGGCCGTGCAGGCGACACCAGCCGCCGCACGTCCAGCGTCTTCCTGGCGGTGGGGACCAGCAGCTCGTTCAGTTGTTGCAGAGTGGCCGGCTCCTCGATCTGCGAGAAGGCGCGGCCCACGCGGATTCGAGGCCGCGCATCCACTCGGTCGGGGCTCGGCGGCGACAGCTGGCGGCGTGACTGGTCCGCGAGGCTGCTGTCGTCCGCGCTGCTCAGGCCGCTGGAGGCCGAGCGCTGGTAGGGATACGGGACGCGGCGGCGGTCGGCCATGGACGAACGACCGGGACCGGAACCTGGAGGCGGCGGCGTCTTCTCCCGTTGCCAAATGGTAGGAAACTGGCGGTGGCGGCTTGCTGAACCGAACCAGAGGGCAAAGTAACCCAGAAACTGATAAATGGCGGGAGAACGAGTTGTTTCAGGAAAGTTACGGAAACTCGTAGCGAAAAGATGTAAAATTTCACGAAAATCCTTTGCCTTCTGAAATAATAGCAGAACTGTCACAGAGACGGAGTGCAAGATCAGGGCAAGCTCTATATAATCCAGGGGGTCAGTACTTCAAGGTGACGAGCCAACGTACCATCCTTTTAGGGGTCGTCAAAGACAAGCATACTGGCCGAAAAGGAGATGCAGCGCTACCGTAATGGCCTTGTTTGCCAACAAGTCGGTGCGCGCTACGAGCCGCGCTGCCGAGACGGTTTCCTGTCGTTTTTGCCTCATTTTTGGACGCGAGGGAAGTCCAACAACGATTGTATCAACGGGGAAAGCACGGGCTGCCGTGTCGACGAAGAAAATGTGGAACAAGGGGCATTTTCGCTGTGATTTGTTTGCAAAACATCACGAGTCCCAGCACCCGAAGAAGTGGGAGGAGTATCAAGCGCTCTCGGCGACCAACAGGGCCACGTTTTTCACAGCTGCCGTGGTTCCGTACGTTGAGACTCTCCCGGCGTCGTTTGAAGGCGAGCGGCCGCTCGGTTTTGTGATCTCTGTTCCCATAGTCAAGGTCATCATTGGCAATCTTCTATTTCACCCAGACGATGTGGGTCAGAACAATGTGAGCCCCCAGCGAGCTCTCGCGGTGTTCAAGCTCGAGAAGGACAACTACCACATCACCGAAAAATATCCGTCGCGTTTCCGTCTTGCTCTACGATTCATGAGTCGTGGACTAATGGACGATGTGAAGGAAGAAACTGAAATTGGACGATTTCGTGGGTGCACGGAGGAGGTGGCGGCCCGCTGCGCTCGCGTTGTATGCGCTGTCTCACTGCAGTGCTTGTCAAGTATGCTCCCAGCGGCATGGACCGTCTCGTTTGCTCTCGACTCGGCAACGCATCAAGGGAAATCGTACGTTGATGTTCGATGCCGATTCTCAACCGGCGGGCGTCTACACAACTTCCACCTGCTTGCGCTTCCACTGCACAGTCGACACACTGGGAGAACATTTTTGCTCTCGTCAAACGCTTTCTGGACGCCTTACTGCCAAGTTGGTGCAAGCAACTTTTTGGTTTGTCGACGGACGGTGCCGCGACAATGATCGGTAGCGTGAAGGGCGTTGTGACTCGATTTGAAGGTGAGGCAGAGTCCCCAATGACTCGAATATGGTGCGGATTGCACCAACTCGATCTGAAAATGCAGATCATATTCGAACAAGCCCTCCAGGGGAGATATCTGGACAAGCTGTATGCACTCATCGGCTACTTACGTCGGCAGTACAATTTGATATCAGAAATGCAGACGACGTGCCCGAAGGTGTCAAACACACGCTGGCTGTCAATGTTCGCCGTCGTCGACTGGCTACACAGCAATGGTTTCCGGGTGCGCGAGTATCTGAGTGCTAACAGTGCAACGTGCGATCCGAATCTCGTGTGGTGGATTTTTCTCGGTGCTATGCGTGAAGTGGCGAAAGCGGCGAACGAAGTATTCGTCTCTCTGCGAGGACTTTCAACTCTCGTACAGCAACAGCATGATCGATTTGTTGGTCTCCAGCAAAAACTGTGCAAAATGGCTGGCGTTATCGGCCCTCTCTTATCTGATTAAATCGAAACGCTAGACCCAAGATCGCATGAAGTTGCTGGCGCCTTCGCCATTTCACATTCGACTGCACTAGCATACACGCAGAACCTGGGTGTCTGGGTGTGCGAGAACTTGCTGACCTTACCAAGCGAGCATCAGTCAACAGTCATAACAAGCCGTGGTGAGGCTCTGCGTCGTCGCGTGCAGCAACATCCACGCCCTCACGCAAGTACCGATTGCGTCAGTGCCGGTCACTCCCAAGCCTCTTGTTAATATCACCATGCCTGATTTCACCGCGCACGTCACCAAATACCGTGAACGGTTGATGGCGTTTGTTGGAAAGGCTGGCATCTACAATATTGACCAGGAATTCAAGGAGCTCCGCGATTACTATCAGACCAACAAGGGGTTCCGTGAGCAGCTGGACGCATTTGACCGCCCTCTTGCCACTTTCCATGAACAATGGGCAATTGGAGATGTCGGCTCGCGTTTTCCTCAGCTTGTCTGCTTCTGCGGCGGACTCGCCACTGTGTTCCCGAACACCGCTACAGTGGAGCCCGATTTCTCACTCATTGAATGCGAGAAGACTGACAAGCGAACTGGACTAACCGATCTCTCTCTTGAAGGAGTTCTCCACTCGAAGCAGTGGCAGCGGTTGGTTGAGGTCGCCACCCAGTAGGGCAGAAATACTAGAAATTTGTATTGCCCACTTTTGCCACTTTCTGTCGCTGCACTGGAGTCACTTTAATGTTGAATTGGGGAAAGTGGAAAGTCCCACTTTAGTAGTGGTCTGAATATATAGCAAGCATGTGAAACGAAACAGAATTTATATTCTGTCCAACGAATTCTAGTCAGATCGCTTCTCAAAGTAGATCTCCTGCGGTGTGTAGCCATTCGTGAAGGATTGTTTGCGTTTTTGCTCACGACAGACCATGCGCAGCTTTGGGCTCCTGGTCGCTGGCGTTCTCACTGGTGACCAAATTCCATGCTAATACAGAAACCGTGGGTGCTTCGCTTCGGCGTGGCCTTGGTCTCCTTGCAAGATCTTCACTGGTCGGTCCTTGAATTGCTCTCTAGTTGACGCAGTAGCATTGTCAGCAAATACACGCCCCGCTGCCGCACTGTTCCGAGTAGTTAGGTACGACCGATTGCAGCGTGTAGCATCAGCCACAATTATAGAAATATTGTGTCCTTGCTCGCTGTGTCATCCCGACAGAGGATATGTCGACCAAAACTATCTCTTACGCAAGTAGAAGGTCCCGTCATGCATTTGAATCTCCAGCTTCACCGACT
This sequence comes from Nothophytophthora sp. Chile5, assembly GCA_001712635.2. Taxonomy (NCBI): domain Eukaryota; phylum Oomycota; class Peronosporomycetes; order Peronosporales; family Peronosporaceae; genus Nothophytophthora; species Nothophytophthora sp. Chile5. Next base: position 33,688 of record MBAC02009491.1, read on the forward strand.
TATTCGTCAGTCATACCGTACGGGAGCCATTGGACGTAAAGTAGGCGGTGTTCAACTATGTGCTCGCCCTGACCCGATCCATCAGTTTGGAAGTCTCTGACGGGGTTCTTTGGACTTCCGAGACAAATAGGCAAATGGGTTGTCTTCCCGACTCTCACTTTCTCTCTCTCTCTCTCTCTCTCTCTCTCTCTCTCTCTCTCTCTCTCTCTCTCTCTCGACAGGGCCTGAATGGAGGGGTTCTCCTCTCCGTGCCTTCCACTCGTGGCAGCCGGCCTCTAACCCGATCCAGCGGCTTCTTTTCCTCTCATTGTCGTTCCGGGGATGTACGCCTTCGATCGACGGTCTCACTCGCGTGTATTACTTGCCACATGTAATCTGCCAAGTGGGCAGCACCAATGCACTTCCCTTGACTGCGGCCTTCGCAATTCTTCAACTGAGACCAAAATGTAACGGAGTATGTTTGTATACCCTTACATAGTCACGGTATAACCGGTATTGGTTTAGTGACATAAAGAGTGACGGGTGTCGCTCGTTTGGGATCCTTGATTCCCCCGGATTTGTGGTACGGTGTACCTAAGTGGCTGGTCCGATCTTCTAGCATAAACTACACATGGGACGTGTAGTTTACTGCATTTGTATGGGTTTGTATTTACCACAGATTAGTTTACATGTATTTTACTTGCAGGGCAAAACTGCCGACAAATAATCAAATCAATTCAGTCTTACTTTAGCTTTCAACCCTCAAAGCTTGCTCCTTTAGGCCAAGAACTTAACTGAGCCAAGTTCGATTGTAGCGATAGCAGATCGCATAGCACTTCCTCTGTGCTTAGTGCTGTGTGACGGACCCGTCACACAAACGCTATCAACCAAAACATGCAAGGCTCCCCGCTGTGGGCGTGGCTTCACCCCTTTCTGGATTTCGGGCACTCTCCACTCAACAGCGACAGGCTACCAGTCACATCGCATTAACAATTTCCATTTTAAAGCATCCACTCATCATCAACGGCTTGAAGTGGATCACGCGAGGATCACTGGTGCATACTGAATGGAATGGCGGATGTCATGTACTGTGTGAGGTTGATCTCGGTCTGTGGTCTGTATCATTTCAGTAGAAAGCGTCTAAAACTGTGTGCTGGCAGCTGTGGATTGCTTCAAGCACATCCATGTACAGCTGCACCACTTGGTCCATTAGCATGACATAGCTGTAGAGATCGTTCTTCAAGTAGACCAGACTCCCTTGCTTCGTTCAAACCTGCTCCGGGTGGCGGAGGCGAGATCATCGCCAAATGTCCACACGAAACAGGCGGTGCTATGTCGTCGATACAGATTTCGCCAGCATCATGACCGCCTTGATTCTACGCTCATTTCAGGAGCGATGATATGACGACCCTCGTCCCGCGTCTCCTTGCCGTATATCATCCCTCGAAAGCCGAATCGTTTGGTCTTCATGTGCAAGTCCAGCATCCGGTTGTATACCCTTCTTGCTAGCTGACTTAATCATGTTCCTTAGGTTTCGCATTATGTCCCTCCATCAAGTCTTGCGTCTGTTATATTGGGGGCGTTCGGAAGAAGCGCGTATCTTGGGATGGTGCGCGTAAAATTTGCAGGAGCTTGCTTTCTGTGAGAATGAGGCGAAATCCAAGATGAAGGAAAGGACGAACCGGGCAGATCGGACGGGCCGCCTTCCGTTGCTTGACCGACAGCGGAAGTTGTCATCTCCCCTAGAATTTAAGAGCCAATGAATTGGATGTTGGGAGTCATGTCGCGGATTCCATGTGTGGAATTTTAACTTCTAATACAAAATTGGGCGTTTGAGCAGCGGACGTTTTTCGGGGGTATTAATGAGAACACAGCAGGAATCGCTTGAATGCACAATCGTTTTATCTTGACGAGCGGTCGTTTGCACACCCCTGTGTACCAGCAGTGCGACTGAATCTGTGTCGTTTGCGGCATCTCCAGAAACGCCAGCAGCGTGCTTGTGAGGTTGGGTATCGCGTCACCTTCAACTCCAGTCACTTGGCTGAGACGGATGAGAGAGGGACTGCGACAGCGCGGTGGCTAGTTTATGTGTCGGAGAGCGATAGAGTCGCTATCCGCAGCGATAAAGCTGGCAATCATTCACTTCGTGCGGCTCTCGACACATGGACCAACAGGCATCGCAAATGCGCGCACCACTGGATTTGCAGCGTATTGATGCCGTCAGACACATTTCCTACTCGCACAAGAAGGTCCGTCGGTCCTGCACGGTGCGGCCAGCAAAACGTGGAGGCAACGGAAGGGACGGCGCTGCCGCCACTCGTGAACCCATATCAGCTGTCAGACTGGCGCTTGGTATATCCGCATCGTCTGGGGATGCCGCCTCAGCACCGAACGGGTTCGGCACGTGCATGGCCATGCTTGATGACGCACTCGCCTAGTTCACCTGCGACGCTCGTCGTATGAGGTCCGCCTCGACTTCGATCATAAGCGGATGCGCCATCTCGGCGCCGTCATCGCACCCCTCGGGAGCCCGTCTTGATCAGGTAGTTCTAGTGATCCGATTGTTTCGTCAAGTAAGCTGCTGCACATCTATCCCACTGGACTCGTCCTTCGGCTTCGGTGGACGTCTCCTTCCTCGGCCTCAGTGGCAATCGGAGTGGCGCCCCACCTTATGCAGACCAATACAGACACTCCAATGCACGCCGAAGGGAAAGCAGTTACGACCGTCCCCACACGTCCTCCGACGACACCCAATACACTCCGTTCAGTCGTCACAACACACAGTCACGCAATATGTAGCCACTCCTTACAGTGACTCGTTGCTCTTGTTCGCTTCCTCCTTTTGTGGGGCCTCCGTGAAGCACGCGATAGTTGGCTAAGGCAGTCCCACGCTCTTGGCTCGTTGGTCGCTTCCACGCGTAGACGGAACCTGCGGGTTCCTCCTTCCGGCCACGTCCAACGTGGCGGGGCCTGCACTGAGGATGGCTCTGTTCGCCGACGGCTTCAAACCCCAGGCAGTGGCTTCTCCTCTCGACTCCTCTGTGACTCCAAACTGACTGACCCCACTTGTATGATCCGCAGCTTGTGTATTCTCCCTTCTCCCCGTTACTCCTTGCTCTCTGAACTTCGACCGAAGTCCTCCGGCTCCGTCCTCTTCTTGGTTGCTCTCTCGGTGGCAACTTCACAACTAATCGCGGATCTCCTAAGTCTTAACATGCAAAGGGGCCTCCCTCTCTCCAGACCCGCACCCGCCTTGGCTTCGGGCTCTGCGATCTTCTTCTCCGCCCTCACCGGGTTGCTTCACAGCATCGCCCGGCCGCTTGTACCCTTGATATCCTCGAGATGCTGGCCTGTCATCCCTCCTTCCCTTCCTTCAATGCAGTCTCCGAATGTCCAGCGACCCTTGACAACCGGGTCAATCTCCACGACCCAGCGGGTCGAGGCTTCCAACGGGTTAACCCGCCACTGGTGTTCCTCTCCTTGGCGTCCACCACACCATCCGCTCGACGTCTCGCCCAAGTGTCCTCACTGCTGCTGCCACCACGTTGCGCCATTGTCCGCCGCTCAACCCCCACATTACTGTCTACTGGTCGATTGAAAACCTCACAATTTTTTAACCTCAGCTTTTACATCAGCAAAAATCAAAATGACTTGCATGGTTTTTTCACCAATCAAAACAACGTACATCATACCGGTATTTAGAAAGTTACTTGCACTGGCACCGGTATGAAGGCTCGAAGCCACCGACTCGCCGCGCGCCAAAACAATAGAAACCCCGAGTACCAGTCGCCATGAAGCGCGGACGAGAGGACGGCGGCGTGTCTAAGGAGCAGTACGCGGCGTCGCTGGCCGCCCCGGCGGCGGACCACGATGCCGGCTTCGGAGCCTTTCCGCGCGCCCCGGATAAGGTGCTGCAGGCGCGAAAGATCTTTACGGCCACAGCGTCGTCGCGCGCGCAGGAGGCGGCGCGGCAACTTGCCGCGCTGAACCGCGCGCTCGTGGCCACGCTCAAGACCCAATGGGCTCACAACCAGAGCGGCAGCTGGGCCGAGAACATGAAGGAGTATGTGGCCTATACGCGCGATATTGACGCCAAGTTCGGCGACCGCGCGGGCAAGGTGCGTAAGATACGAATGCTTTATTGGAATGGAACACTCGTAGCCTAACGATTTGCATGATTGTCTGTGGGGAAATAGATGCTGACCTTTGGCAGCGGCGACTGCGGCCAGCTGGGCCACGGAGTGGAGGAGGACGACGACCTGATGGTCAAGTTCCCGCGTGTGGTGAAGCCTCTGGTTAAGTTGGGGATCGTGCGTGTGGCATGCGGCGGCTTGCACTCGGCGGCCATCACGGCGGCGGGGGAGGTGTATACGTGGGGCTGCAACGACGACGGCGCACTGGGCCACATGGGGGATGAGAACGTCCCGGCCAAAGTGGAGGGTTTTGGTCCGCAGCAAGCCGCGGCGGTGCAGGTGGTGGGCGGAGACTGCCACACGACGGTGGTGACGCTGGCCGGGAAGGTGTACACGTGGGGTTGCTACCGCGACAAGGAGGGCAAGCAGTGGTGCGACGCCGCCACGCCCAAGGCGGCGTTCAAGCAGAAGCAGGTGCAGCCGTTCCTCATCAAGGCGCTGGACAATGTGGTCGACGTGCGGTGCGGGAGCTCCTTCAACCTCGCGCGGACCAATGATGGCCGCGTGTACTCGTGGGGGTTGGGCGAGATGGGTCAACTCGGCCGCAAGGTGAATGCGGAGATGA